>LPNX010342321.1:0-11213 GCA_001517045.1 Pseudotsuga menziesii
TTTCTGGAAAGAACTCCCGAGTGATTTGATAAGTAATTTAAAGAAACCTTTGCAAGAAAATATAAATGGCGGCTCTTTTCCTTTTTCTTTTCCCTTTTTATTAAAAAAAAGAAAAAAATTCTTCAAAAGAATTACCGGAACAATTTACGTGCAGTCTCCTCTTAATGTGCAGTCTTTGTCTTTCTTCCACAATCTTTACTAAGCAGCTCTCTTTTCTTCCTTTCTTGGTGATAGCTCCTTTGCTCGCTCCTCCTTCACGGGCTCCTTCTTTTTCACCAAGTCTTTCTCACCAATGCTTTGCTGCCTTTGCTCTGATACCACTGACACAGGCCGTGAAGAACCTCAGCAAATCAATAAATTATTACGTGAATGAGTGTTACATATAAAGGAGATCAAAACCGTTATCTACAGTTAGATAACGAGATTATTAACTAGATTTGACTAACTAATAACTGAAATATTATTTACAAGTAATCCCGAAGGATTATTCAACAACAATATGAATCAGTCACTCTGAAAGAACTACGACCACCACTGAGAGGATGGCATTTCAATCGTCCAATTCCTTGAAGAAACTTTCAGGGTATGAGAGGTAGTAAAACTGAGATCATGGCTGGTTGTATTTTCATCTTTGGCTGGTGATCAAGAAAGATATATGCAACTATATGAATCAACCAATCAATCAATAGATTTAAACTATCAAGGTCTTTTAGGTCGTAATATTTACAGAGACAGGCGTTTTTTTCTATTGAGTTGCATTTTGAAAAGTACTGTCAGGTCGTTCCTTGTGCCAATGATATTTTACCGTGTGTACTGCTGCTTTGTTTCCCTGGGTTTTGCTATATTAACTGGTTTTTGCTATACCCCGTTTTTCCTCCTCGATCGGTTGGATCGTTGTCCTGCCTTCAGTCCAGAATTTAGGGGGTAGAAAGATAACTTACCATGAGGGTTTCCTCTTGGTGCAGAGACAACAAAGTCAAATCCCATAAATCGTAGCAGATCCACCATCTTCGACCTTGAACTTTTCCCTTCCTCGGCTCATCGTCTGGCACTGGGGTTCATTGTTGTTACACTGCATTTGGGTTCGTTGTTGCCACAAAACAAAAGAGTATGGTGAGTTGTGTTTTTTTCATTTCCAATTCATTTTAGTAGTCAGTTTGTTCAGTAGATTGGTCTGAAGGGAATTTCAATGTGATAATTAATATTATGAACAATAGATTTAAGGCTTCCATGCATTGCAAAAGCTCTTCTAAGTCAGAGTACCTACCAATAATTATCCTTTGAAGCTATGTGCACTGCACTTCAGCTTCACATATCCCATGGCCCAAAATGCCTCTAAAGATATCCATGTTTCCATCGCATTTCTTCTAACTGAGAGCACCCATAAATAGTTCGAGTCTGAAGCTTTGTAGAATGCACCAACCCTCATAAGCTCTTCATATTCACACATTTGTTTCTGTCCAATGCCTGCAAAGATACCAATGTTTCCATGCTTCGTAGCTCTTCTTACTCATAGCACCTACCAACATTTAGGATCAGAAGCTTTGTACACTGTGCCAATCCAGGTATGCTCGCTCTTCAGCTCGATACATCCATTTTTCCCACAACTCCTCCAAATATACCAACGTTTCCATGCTTGGAAGCTCTTCTAACTCAGAACATCAAAAAACACTTGGCATCGAAGCTACACTGCGCCTACCCACTTTGCTCTTCACAACTCTTCAGCATCGAACAACACCTGATATTGAAGCTCTGTACACTGTGCCTACCCCCTTATGCTCTTCATAGCTCTTCTATCTCAGAGCATAAAACGACACCTAGCATCGAATCTCTGTAGACTTCTCCTACCCCGTATGCTCTTCATAGCTCTTCTAACTCAGAGCATCTAACAACACCTGGCATCGAAGCTCTCTACACTGCGCCTACCCCATATGCTCTTCAGCTTAGTACAACATTGTTTTTATATTTTGACGAGTTCCGCTGTTGATGGGTTACAGTTCACCCAAAATGTTGGGTTTCAAATATCTTATGTAGTTAAATCTAAAAATAAATTTATACAATATGTTCGGTTGTGAAATCTGCATAGTAATATGATTGCTAATATCATAATTACATTCCAAATGAGAAATTGCCATGTAAATAAAAGATTTTGTAACCCTTGAAGGTCAGAGATCATGTAACTTCTTTGGAGTTATGTCGGGCTTTTAGAAGCTAATTGATTTGATATAATAGCTGTCCACGGAAGACAGATATTGCATTCAATATCCCAAGATCAAATAGTGGATAGTAAAATATCTACTTATTACAGCCTCCAATCGCATCTCATTTCTTATTTATGTTGTAGAGTTTTCACAAAAATGTATATATTATAAATAAATCGCAAGTCGTGATTATTAATCAATTTAAAAAAACAAGGTTCATATTTCTATTACCGTGAAAGGAATACAAACACATTCATATTGTGTTACATCTATCTTCAATCATGCGTTCACAATTATACTCAGATTTCACATGTTTCCTGCGAATGGTGAAAGGGTTCAATCTCATGGCGCAAACCAACACAGATGCTTGTGCTCAATAGAATTTAGTGAGGATTTGTGGGAATTCTCATTATATATGATGCACCACTCAAACAGATCCAAATCCAAAGCTGCATGTTTTATAGCCACCACCTTGTCTAGATACATAGTCATCTGCACCAGTTGAAGCAACACTCGGAGCAGAGGCAATTTCACCAACTATCAGTTTATGAGCCGGTTGCTCATGATCCCATTAACTCTATATACTCATTGGCTAAAATCATTTACATATATGAATCCCATAATACATTGTTAGAAATAAGGATGCAATTCAGAGAAAATGCAGACCTGCTTATTCCCTATTCCCAGTCCAAATTTACTATACCTTCATGATCCTCCCCTTCCAAAAGTGAAGTATAAGAAACTACACCAGGCATCATTACTTCACCCTCCTTCAAAATAACATCAACTCTCTGGTTATGTTCTCGATACACGTGGGTAATGTGGAAGAAATGGAAAGCACCAACTATGGCAACCAAATGCATATCGAGACCTTGCAGCATGATATTTGGTAGTTCTGCGGCCCCTCTCATGCAATTCATAACCATTACCAAATGGCCATTGATGCTCTGTTTTAAACAATACTTGTACAATTTGTGCTTTGTTTACATCAATTGCATCGAACATACTGCTAGGTATGTGACAATGTTTATATCATTATTTATGAGTGATCTTTTGTGTTTAAATACTAATGACTGAGTTTTACTCTATAATTTTTGTTATTTTTGGTCATAATCCCTTTAAATACAAATTTAATTATAGCTTTCCCAAACAATATAGAATTTACCACTATTTCTGTCCATCCAAATTAAGTGCATTCATAATGAATAATAAATAAATTACTAGTACTTAACATATTTCTATCTTTGAAACAATTAACAAAAGGTAAAGAATGTTCATGGTTGTGTAAACTATAAACATGTAAACATTGAGATCGGTATGTTGTATGTGTATGGCATTGCTTTTGTGTATATTTATCTTTGGATGTTTGTGTTCGAGTATTTGCATGTACATAATGAAATATGCATAGATTCTCTACAATCTTTGATTATGTGTATATTATATGTATGAAGGTACATTATTTTAGATGTGAGTATGTATGTAGTTAGGTAAACATGTGTATATGTATATATAGATATGGATAGATGTGTATGTTTATGTTTATGTGCTAGTGAATGTACATTGCTTTAGAAGTAAGTATGTATGTATATGGGCAAATATATGTGTGCATGTATATATAAATATGCATAGATTTGTTTTTATATGTTTCTGTGCTTATGCATTTCCATTTATATTTGTACATACGTGTGCCTATAACTATAATTTGGACGGTTTTTTCCTATAACTATAATGTTGGATGGGTTTTGCAATTGGAATTGTGCCTTGCTCAAAGACAAAAACATAACATGCTTTACACATCCGGACCTCATTCAGAGACCAGACATGAGACAGAAACAACTCTCTCATATGATGATTTTCAAAGATGTGACAAACAAGCATTTTGAGATATTTTATGGTAGTTCACGTGTAGTGTCAACTTATGACATGCACAAAGATTTCAAAGACCAATGCATCCTTGTTCTTTTGAGTCCTCATTTGGGATTGAGAAGGATGGTACAATCCTTACAACAACATTTCTATGATAAATGCAATATATGTGATTGTTTCAAATGTTAAATTCTTTTTGTAAATGTTGAAGAGAATCTAATGTGAAGGGCTTTGTATCTAATCTAGTAAAAAAACTAGCTTGATAATGAAAAAATAGATATGTAATAACTAGCATAGAGTGAATCAATCCAAATCTTTTGGTTTAAATGTCAAAGACAATGTAATGCTAAGGGTTTTGTATCTATATCTAATAAGAAAATTGAGTTGACATTGGAAAGATAGATATGAAATGATCAGCATGCAGAGAGAAAATAAATAATTTGCATGGTAAGTAAAATATTGTAATCCAATAGTTTTAGGATTGGTGCTTTGCATTATAAGGAATCTAATAGAAAATATAGGTTATAGGTACATATCGACATATAAAATTACTTATCAGCACTTTTGGATCATCTAATTACCGACTCTACATATAGGTTGTAGTTTGGCATGCCTCAAACTTGGCACAAATGTTTGGAACCCCAATTATATTACATGTAATTTATTCAAATTATTTTAAAATCCTGGAACTTGACAAAAGTTTGAAAAATTAATTATATTTTAACTTAATATATTGAATTAAAAAAGAGAGTTTTTTATGCAGGGTTAGCAAGTTTTTAAAGATCCTATTTTATGAGTTTTTGAATGACCTTACCCACCAAATTCTTTATTAATAAATTGCTTTTTGTTATGTGTAATAGAGGAATATTTATACTTTTATTAAGGTAATAAAGTATTTGTTAGTATGTTGCTATTTTCAATGAGTATAATAGCAGAGCTTTTATTTTGAGTTTCTCTTAATTGAGTAAAAGTAAATTGCTTTTTTGTTAGTGTATAAATTTATTAATAAATTACTTTTTGTTAAGTGTAATAGAGGAATATTTTTATTTTTATTTAAGTAATAAAGTATTTAGTAGTATGTTGTTATTGTAAATTGCTTTTTGTTAAAAAATGTAGATGTTACAACTGAAGTATTTATTTAGGTAAGCTAGATTTTCACTTAATGTTCATTGAGTGAACTATAAAATATTACATTACAACACATGACCCATTGGAAAAGGTTGGTCAAATAAAGGTTTCAATGTCCATGTCAGTTTCTATCTAATTACCGAATTCTAAACTTGCTATCTTGGACTATCTAATTACCAGCTATGGATATAGTTGTGGCTGTCTAATTACCACTATCATTTGACTTGCTTTAAACTTACTAGCTATGGATATAGTAGTGAAAACCCAATTACATTATTAGATGTAAAGTATTTTTTTTTTGTTGAAGTCCTGAAACTTGGCAAAAGTTTGGAATCTCAATTATATTTTCTGTAATATATGGAACTCTTTAAAACAGGTAAGATATATGTTTTTCAATGTTTTGAGTGTTTGTTTAAAAGCAATATACTTTTTTGGAAAGTTTTTAATGGAGTATTATTTGAGTGTTTTAATGACTTTAGTTAAAGCAATTTTTGTATTAATAAAAGAGATTTTTTTTTCACTGTTTTGAGTATTTCTTATATTAAAGCAATAGGCTTTTTGGCAAGTTCTTAAGAGATATTTTAATTAAGTATTTTCTGAGTGTTTAATGACTTTAAATAAAGCAAAATATTCCTTAATAAATTTATTTTTGTTAAGTGTAATAGACGATTTTTTTTAGACCATGGGAACATCAGCCTCCCAAAGGTATATCCAACAACCCGCAAGCCAGATATACCAGTACCTTGTGACTCGTTGGGAGCTGAGACATCCTGAAGCCCATTGGGGTGAGCCTCTATCCCAGTGGTCGCTTACCCTTCGAACCTTGTCACAATGACCAATGAACAACCCAGTGTAATAGAGGATTGTTTATTCAAATAATTAAGTGTTTATTAGTAAGTTGCTTTTTTCATCGAATATAGTAAGAAGGGAGCTTTTAACTTGTGTTTTTTCAGTAGTCAAGTGGATGTAGCTTGGGTGGTTGGGAGGAATAAATGTTACCCTCTCCACCCATGTTCTACTCTTGTACTCATGTAAGTGACATGATGTGACATGGTAAATTGTTTTTTTTTAAATATGGAATTTTCCTCTAAATGAATAAATTGTTTTTTTTTAATAATATGAATTTTACTTGCTTTTTGTAAAATAATGTAAATGCTACAACACAAAAGTATTTATTCACATAAATTTGATTTGCACTTTATATTTGTTTAATCAAATATGATTTGCATTACAACACATGAAAACATAATAATATTTATTAATGTAAATTTGGTTTAGACTAGGTGTTCATTCAATCACATATGAGATATTACATTACAAAACATGACCATAAATTTGATTTACACTTAGTGTTCATTCAATCACATATGATATATTACATTNATTGGTGTTCATTCAATCACATATGAGATATTACATTACAAAACATGACCATAAATTTGATTTACACTTAGTGTTCATTCAATCACATATGAGATATTACATTACAAAACATGACCATAAATTTGATTTACACTTAGTGTTCATTCAATCACATATGATATATTACATTCCAAAACATGAACAATTGAAAAAACTTGGTCAAATAAAGATTACAGCTTCCCACTTGGTTTCGAATTTTGAACTTGCATTGTCCTAGTCATAAAATTACATTCCAAAACATGACCAATTTAAAAAACTTGGTCAAATAAAGATTACAGCTTCCCACTTGGTTTTGAATTTTGAACTTGCATTGTCCTAGTCATAAACAATCCAACTACCCACAAACATTCCAACTACACTATGAAGGAAAAATAATAATCGGATATTTCTAATGTTATATTTATTTAATATATTAATATTCATTATTAAGAAATAAATTCATTATGACAAATAAGTAACGTGTTGGTGTTGGTTTTATTTTTAATTGATTCCTTGAGATTACCAATTCCAAGATGAATACATTTACAATTTTTNTGGCAAATATGTAACGTGTTGGTGTTGGCCCTTATTTTTAATTGATTCCTTGAGATTACCATTTCCAAGATGAATACATTTACATAATTTTTTTTTAAATCTCAATTTTTATTTATGATGAGAATGGAAAACCACATTTTTTTTATCAAGATTATATTTAGATAAACTAAATTGAACTCTGCCTATCTTTAGCAATTGATCTTTATAGCTTCACAACAAAACTCTCTATATGCCAAACCTAAAAAACTCTCAATTGGAAACTCCTAGCAACCAAAAAATGCACNATAGCTTCACAGCAAAACTCTCTATATGCCAAACCTAAAAAACTCTCAATTGGAAACTCCTAGCAACCAAAAAATGCATCTTCCATTTTCCAACATTACATATCTATCAACATATGATCATATAATATAAAAATACATTATCATAAAAGACGGCCTTGCGGGCCACTATTTTAAGAGAGANATATAAAAGTACATTATCATAAAAGACGGCCTTGCGGCCACTATTTTAAGAGAGAAAAGAGCATAAGACCATGAGAATAGAGGAAACAGAGTCCCCCTCCCTAGTTCTTTCAACAATACAGATCCTTCTATCACACTTTGACAAACATTGGATAAAGCATCAGGTTCAATATTATGCCCTCTAACAACATGGACAAAGGAAACATGTTTAAAGCATCGTGATACCTCCAAACATTGTCCTCCAATAGGTCTGAGAAGCACATTCAATCTATGTTGATGGAGACATAAAAATTAATAACTTTATACAAGAATCCTTGAAAATATGAAAGTGCTTGACATCTTGAATCAGGATGCTTACTGCCATGTTGCAAAGTTGTTCGATCATGTCCACATTCTTGACATGCACTTCTGAGAAAGAGGAGGAGAAATAAATAAAACAGCACCGTGACACTACATAAGTCTTGTGGGTGCTGCTCGACCTAATTAAAAAAAAACACGGGTGAGCTATATCTATTAGTATCTATTAGTAGTCTTTAATCACACTCCGGGGGGGGGTGTCTTTAGAATCTTTGGAATTATACAAGATGGAAGCATTACTTGAATATGAGAGAAGACTTAAAAGGTATGAAACTGTTCGTCTTAAAAAATATGGTCATTGTGGACCAACTAGAAGCCCGACAACATTATGTAGGACAGCGCTCCAAACTCGGCTTCTTCTTATCAAACCATGCACGCAAGATCTCCTACACTGAATCCCCTTTTGAAGAATTTGACAGAGAATTCAATTGTTGAACCCCCTTCGTTAGTCATTGTGCATAGGAATACACTTAACTACCAGATGTTCCATATTCTCCTCCTCCCTCATCCATCCAACTCTGCTCTCTTCTATATATTAGAAAGGATTTTGAAGAGGTCCAAACAAAATTTGAAGACATTAAGCGTAGTAGGATTAAGATTTCTAAGGAGTTTAATTTAAAGCAAAAGAAATTGTAGTTGCAAGCATTATAACCCGCTTCCACCATTATTAGAAACTGTTTCTTTAATGTGGGGAAAAATGTAGGTGATATGCCATTCAGAGAGATGAGAGAAACGTGACCCACAAATCTAAACTAATCCCTCTCGATCTCTCTAGAAGCGAAAACGATTTTGAACTTGAACATGGCATCGTTGCCATAACTTTTCCCCCACCGAGGATCCTCACCCACCACGAGCCTGCTACCTGGCACCCACCTCTCATACCAACCAGAAGGAAATTATCTATGAGTCATAATATTGCACCTCGATTTTTTTGGCATTGAGGGTTGTGTGTCTTGCTTTGATTGGATGGGCTTCTTGGATTCAAAAGATTCTCAGATAAGTTTTTTTTCAATGAAATACATAATGTGAAAGTGAATAATAATTTCATGAAATACATAATGTGAAAGTGAATAATCATTTCATGAATAATCACTAGTTGATAGCTTATCAAAAAAAGTTGTTGGATTAGTTGAAGATGCCTTATATTATGAAGAATTTAAATATTCTTCTATGATATCTTTTGCTCTGTATGCGTTGTACTAGAGAAATAATGAATTATGTTTTGTATTACTTTTAGTATAAAAATAATTTAACAATATGAAACAAAGTTTGTATCAAAATCCAAGTTTGAAGATAGGAATAGTATCATTTTGATAGGAATTATGGCAAAGTAACCCGAGGCAAGTTAAAGTAGTCCTTAGCTTAATTAGCGAATACAATGAATTCCAAGGGCCACTATGGAGATCCACTTGAAGAGGAAAGTCTCTGAAAAATTTAACAATATGTAAAATAAAACCTAACTCACCTTGCCAAGGTGCACACGAGGCAATGCTAGAAAAGAGATTAGAAAATCTTACCAACTGAATGAAGAAAAGAGAAATACAAACCTAAGATGTTTCTTAACCACGAGTTATCACAACGATTTTTCAATAAAGTTTGCATGAGATAGCATAACCCTAGAAATCCATCAATCATCCTTCAAAGAATAGAAACATGCCAGAGAAATAACTGCACAAACATTAGAAGCTCCTCTCGACCAAGATGAAAAGTAATAAGATCATGTTTGAACCCATACTCTTGTTACAAATTAGAGGAATGTGCACTTTATTTATATGGAGCAACCTAACCTTGTTTTAGTTTAGAACCTAATTTTATAGCCTACCATTCTAAAAGTCAATGTAATTCAAAATTAGAGTTTGTCACCCACCATAAAAGTAAACGAAATTGAAAATTAGAAATATCCATCACTATACCTTAATTTGATTTTTTTCTTAATAAATATTATTTCCAGCTAGCCAAACGATTATAGTGTTAGTTACAAAGAATTGTGCAATTGTGATTAATTCATTTGTACTAAAAAATCAATGACAAGGATGAACCATTTATTTCTCTAAATAATATTGGTTAAGGAAAACAAGAAATTTTGATGTATACGGTATGGTATGAAATGAAAGGGTGAAACCAAAATGGTATCAGCAACAAGCAGGGCATTGAATCAAGCCATTCTCATTGCACTTAGGGCACCTTACAAACTGGTTATCCACAGTCACAAGCTTGCAGCTTCCACTGCATCGCAAGCAAGGCATAAATCTGAACCCTCTACACCCATCACAGATCTTGCCTGCCATACCATTCGGAATCCCTACTATAAGGTCGGCCATTTTACCTTCTTCATGGAGGCGAAGGGCCTCTTCAGCACCACCAATGTATTTGCCCTTGATGAACACTGTAGGCAACGTTACAACTTTACCACCCATCAATTTCCTCAACTCATTTCCGAACTCAAGATGCACGGATAAGTCCCTCTCACTAATACAAATCCCGTAGCTCTCAAGCACATTTCTCACGTTCTTGCAGTCATCAAAAGTTTTCCTGATAACCCCCAATGTAGTGGTATAGAGAACCACAGCATTAGCCCCTCCAGGAGGGCATTTTTCCTCAATGTTCTCAAGTGGATGCTCTCCAGGAGGGCGTTTTCCCTCGAAGTTCTTATGTGGGTGCTCCCCAAGAGGGCATTTTTCCTCAAAGTTCCGAAGTGGGTGCTCTTCAAGAGGGCATGTTTCCGCAAAGTTCCCGGGTGGGTGCTCTGGTGGTAGAGGGAATTTTTCCTCAAAGTTCCCAAGTGGGTGCTCTCCAAGAGGGCATTTTTCCTCAAAGTTTCCAAGTGAGTCGTCCTTGTTTTTATCAGATTCAAGAGGGCATTCTTCATCAAAGTCTCCAACTGCGTGCTCAGGAGGGCGTTTTGTCTCAATGTTCCCGCATTCTTCATCAAAGTCTCCAGCTGGGTGCTCAGGAGGGCATTTTTCCTCAATGTTCCCAAGTGGGTGCTCTCCAGGAGGGCATTTTTCCTCAATGTTCCCAAGTGGGTGCTCTCCAGGAGGGCATTTTTCCTCCGAATTCCCAAATTGGTGCTCTCCAGGAAGGCATTTTTCCTCAAAGTTGCCATGTGGGTGCTCTCGAGGAGGGCGTTTTTCCTCCGAATTCCCAAATGGGTGCTTTCCAGGAAGGCATTTTTCCTCAAAGTTCCCAAGTGGGTGCTCCCCAGGAGGGCATTTTTCCTCAAAGTTCCCAAGTGTGTCAT
>LPNX010342332.1:0-39644 GCA_001517045.1 Pseudotsuga menziesii
CAGCTTGTTTAGGGTTTTTTCCTCCTTTTCCTCATTATTTCATATTTTTTCTTCCCTTTTGGGGATTTTGCTATTTTAGAGGAATTTTGGACATTTTTGGAGGAAAAAAAGGGGTTTTTGGGCCTTTTGGAGGCATTTTAGGCCTTTTGGAGGCTTTTTAGATGGTTTTATGGCCTTTTAAAGGCATTTTAGGCCTTTTGGAGGCTTTTTAGTGGGATTTTCAGGGAAATATGGTAGGCAGATGGACAAATGAGCCATGTAGTGGGGTAGATGAGGTAGTTAACCATTTTTGGGTGTTAATAGTAAGTCATCAAAATATTAAAAAATAATAATCAAATGACCATCATACCATTGTATATACACATTTGGATCTGATTTACACCTTTGGAAGTTTTGCGAGAGAAGGAAGACATCCATCTTGGAATGCCACTCTCTTAGGGCCCGTTTTAACCTATA
This sequence comes from Pseudotsuga menziesii, assembly GCA_001517045.1. Classification (NCBI taxonomy): domain Eukaryota; kingdom Viridiplantae; phylum Streptophyta; class Pinopsida; order Pinales; family Pinaceae; genus Pseudotsuga; species Pseudotsuga menziesii. The sequence goes on from LPNX010342332.1 coordinate 457, forward strand.
TAGTGATTTCTTTAGCTTGCAAACCAAATATGGATCAGAAATGTATCCCTCAAGCTGATTCATGTATATCTCCTCATGAAGATCTCCATGCAGAAAGGCTTACTTAACATCCATATAATGACTTCCCAGTGCTTGGATGCTGAAATTGCCAAAATTAGGCGGATGGAGTCCATTTTTGCAACCGGTGCAAAAGTCTCATGGTAGTCCACACCTAGAACCTAGGAGAAACATTTTTCCACTAGCCTTGCCTTATATTTGCAATTTCTTCCATCTGTAGCAACATTATTCTAAAACACCCACTTGCATTGAACCAATTTCCTTCATGGAGGAAGAGAAACTAGCTCCCAAGTGGTGTTTTTCTGAAGAGAATTCATCTCTTCATCCATGGCAACTTTCCATCTCGAATCCTTCCAAGCATGGTATTTAGACTTTGGGTCTTTAATTATCACAAAATAACAATATTTAGACAACAAATAATCAGGACAAGAGAGCACAATACCTGCTCTTTGGAAATATGACCGGGTTCTCCTTGGATCATCCAGATTTCCAATGTTATCTCCTACGAAGGAGAGTGTCTGTCGGGTGCAAGTTGGGAGATGATTTTGTACTTCAGGTTCTGATTCAGTATCTGATATCAGAAATTAGAGGATCCAAATCAAGGTCATCACCCCCAATTACATCATCCAAATATTCAGTAGAACAGGAAGGAAATTCAATAGTTTTCTCCTTCACTAGTTCTACCTCCTAAAGAGGCTCATCGAACTTGACACTCCTTTCGATGATGATATGTTTTGTTTTGATATCTAGAATTTTTAAACCTTTTGATTCATCAGCATAACCAATAAAAAAACATTCTATGCTTTGCGGTTGCAAATTCCTCCTTTTATCAAGTGGAATTCGGGCCCATGCAGTGGACCCAAACACCCGCAGATTCGACACATCCGGCTTGTGTCCGAAGTATGCTTCAAAAGGGGTCTTCTCTTTCATGGATGAGTGTGGAACTCTATTTTGAATATATGTTGCATCATGCATGGCTTCAGCCCACAAATTTGCAGCCAACTTTTTTTATTCCAACATACAAGTGGTCATCTCCTTGAGAGACTGATTTTTCCTCTCCGCTACACCGTCCTGCTGGGGAGTGTAGGGAACTGAATGCTAGACTTGAATACCACTTTGGGAACATATATGTAGTAAATCATTAATGAAATACTCCCCACCATTATCAAATCTCAATATCTTGATCTTTTGGCCAGATGCATTCTCAATCAAGGCCTTCAATTCAGTGATTTTTTCCAAGACTTTCGACTTCTTTTGGATAAAAAAGACCCATGTGTATCTGGAAAAGTCATCAATGAAAGTTAGAACGTACCTTTATCCATTCATGGATGTGATAGGCATGAGACCATTGATATCAAAATGTATCAGTCCTAAGATGCATGATGCTCGGCTTTCCTTCCCCTGATCGAACTTATGCTCAAGGTGCTTTCCAACAACACAACCCTTGCAAATTCCAGTGGTAGCTTTGATGACCGGGAGGCATTCAACCATAGAATTATTTTGTAATTTCTGCAATTATTTGAAGTTCAGATGGCTGAACCTCTCATGCCATAGTCTACTAACTTCATTTCCATGAGTCAGCAATGCAGTGGGCTTTGCATCTGCCACAAAATGGGAGAACTCGTAGGCTTTTGCATGATGGTTTGCAAGGCCTTTTGCTACAAGTTTTTCGGATTCAAGTTCTGTGATCTCTACATCATCCGGACTAAAGGATACTCTCTTGGGCACTCCCGTATGTGTCATTTGATAATCAATTAGGAGGTTTGATGCAAGAGATGGTACATACAGAACATTGGAAAATAACCATGCTCGAGATCTACAATACCTTGTCCTTTGAATATGATTGTGGAGTCATCTCCCATGTGGACGGGAACGGATTTGTCGGTCTCCAAATATGAGAAGGAATATCTTTCAGCCATCATCTGGTTCGAAGCTCTATAATCTATCAAGAGTTCTCTGGACTTCAAAGTGCTTTCCATGAGTGCATGACCTCTTTCATGATGTGGTTCCCGATCTTGATGATCTCTCCTCCAAAAGCTTTCCGGAAGATTGATGTGATTTCTCTCAAGGAGAGAGGTAGCTTCATCAAGTTTCTTTTTCATGCAAGCATGTTCAGGGTGGAATCCCTTCCCACAATATGAACACTTTACTTTTTCCTTTCCATGATGCCCTTTTCCTTTGTTCTTCTTTGAGCCGGAAGACTCTTCATGCTACTGGTTTTCAACTTTAGGCTTAGGAGCTTCAAATTTGGTTTTTGGGTTTTTCTGCTGCTTTCCTTTATCCTTCAGATATTTGGGCCCCGAGACATGGAGGGCTTGATCATGGGAGGATCTAATGATCCCCATCTGGACAAGTTTATCATGTTCACTTGTTAGGGACTCAATGAAGGCATTGAGTGAAGGAATTTTCCATCCAGGGGTTGTGAGATTCCCTGCATAGAATGTAGATATAAACACCGAATGATCAGCTCCAAGTTTGGAGAGTATGGTGAGGATGGGCTGATCATCCTCCTTCTCCACCTTAGATTGCTTCAACAGTAAGACAATGTGCTTGAACTTTGTAAAAAAATCATTTAAGGTCTTGAAATTGGAAGGATGGAGAGACATCAACCAATTTTCAAGATGGTAAACTCTCAAATCATCCTGTTTTCCATACAGGGTTTCCAATTTGTCCCATATTTCCTTTGGAGTCTTCAATCCCGAGATATGGAAAAGAAGATCCTAGGAAATAGAGAGGCACAAGAATCTGAATGCTTCATATTTCTTGTTCAATAATCTAGCTTTGTCTGTCACAGAAGCAGGATCTTGTTCAGTGTCCATAGTGACTCTATAGAGTCCTTTGGCATGTAGCCAGATATCCATGTCTCCTTTCCATGAGTGGAAATCGAACGGAGTCAAGAGTTATACGGAAGAAGCCATCTGAAACTACTAGAGAGAATGCTTTTCACCTTTTAAAAACTACAAATCACAATAAAAGGGGCACCATAAGGTCAGATAGCCTGCACGTTTTAGGCTTTCATCACACCCAACATAGTTGATCAAGCAAGCTTGATAAACAATTCCTTTACTTGGGGTATTAAGTGGTAAGCCTTGGCTTCTGGTGCAGTGCTGGAATGTTGAGCTTTTGCTCAATTTTTCATACAACATCTGTCAAAGAACCATGTTTTTGAGAGATCTGAGCTTCATCCCTCTATGAGCTCTAATACCATATTAATTTTTCACAGTGGTATAGGAACTCAAAACACAGTCTCACAAAGAATTCAGACAAATATGCATAAAATTGGCAAAATGATGCTGCAATGGAAGTAGTAGCTCTGTATAATCAAAATGAAAGAATGATGATACAATACAATGATTGTGCAAGATGCATGAATGCCAAGACAATTCGAATTCCCAAGGAGGTCATTCGAATTGAATGAATGAGTCTAGCTTAACTGACTGTAAGCCACACTGAACACACTAGTTAACCACTGATCAAAACCCTAATTGACTCAACTGAGTCCTAACTGAAGGCGGAGTGCAATGAATGACTGAGTCTAACTGAAAGTAGCTCAGACACATGTCACTACATGCCAACCAACAAGTGGTAGTGCATCAATAACTCCAGTGAACCCCAATGAGGTTAACTGAAGTCTAACTGACCATTAGAGTTGGTTGGAGGCACCCCTGTTGACTCCAGTTCATTAAATATTAATTAAATAATCAATTTAATGAAAGGAGGCACCTTCACTACTCTGTTTAACTGATTGCAACCATCAGTTATCAATTAAGTGCATTTATGACACTCAGATCACCCTCAGAGTGCTCTAGTTAGCCTCCCCGAATGAAGAAGGATTAGTTGGCCTCCTTGAATGAAGGTAGGCATGGGTGTGCTCATGTTGATGTCATATAGTGCTTGTCTGATGTCAATTAAGTCAATAAAACTTAAGATAGTGGTTTAACTAGGACAAATTGACCAAAGTAAGTGTGTATGGTGGTAAATGTCTCCAACAATAGGAGCCATCCACTTCATCTTTGCACCATATTAAAGTATCCTCTTCATCTTTCATATGTATATACTAGTCTTTCAAATTTTTTGTAAATATTTGGAAACAAACACTATCCTCCTTCAAGAATATCAACTCATCTGCTTGCATTCAGAGTTGAGTAAAGATAGTGACATTGTTTCTATATTCCATTTGGTACATAAAAAAAATTCTTGATATCTAAGAGACTAGATCATATGATCTAGAATTTTATGGTCTAGGCTTCCAGTCCATGGATCAGAGCTCACCTACAATCTCCTGCCATTACCGACCCTGCAAACCAATCAGGAGATAATCAAATCAAAACTTTTGATGAGGTTCCTCCACATGGAATACACATTTATAGTGTCTTTATTCCTAATTATGATCCATTCCTCAATATAAATAAGGTAAATGTATTCATGAACCACAACTTTGTCCCAGAGACTCTCATTATTGAAAATCCTCCAAGTACCCTTGGTTGCTAATGCCTTGGAAAAACAAGAAGGATTTTTCAATCCCCATCCTCCCAGATTCTTGGAAGGGGCCAACTTATTCCAAGCCACCCAAGAAAAGGAATTATCCTCTTCATTACCTTTCCATAAAAAATTATACAAAATATTTTTTATTCATTCCATAGTACCTGCAGGGATAAAAGAAAGAGAAGTCCAGAAGACAAGGATAAGTTACTTATAACACATATTTAATGAAAATAAGTTCACCGCCTCTAGTAAGCCACTTGTTACACCAAATTTGAAGTTTCCTTTCAACTTTCCCCACCATCCAAGCTCATTCAAACCTAGAATAATCATTAGGCTTCAAAGTGAATCCATGATATTTAATTCCATCATGTACATCTACTACCTCAAAGGAAAGAAACCTATTGATCCAGGTAATGTATTCCTCTTCAAGATTAAAAAAAGAGACTGTAGATTTTGTAGCATTGATAACCATCTCGGTTCCCTAAAAAAAATTGATTAGAACAGCTGTAATGTCCCCAAAAAATAGAAAAAAAATTTATAGGCTAGTAAAAACTACCTAGATGGAACATTATTTACTTACAGAACTCCACCATACATTCTATGTATCTATGTTTAGTCGTAAGTTATTCTTACGTTCTACCGTTTATATTTCAGTCATTCCTCTTAATGTATTTTACATATGATGTTGTACTGTTGTTTACTACTTAGTATTATTTTTACACTTTTGTCGCTTATGTGTCGTCATTGGATTGATGTGCTTCATCCTTTCTGCATTGTCGCACTTGTTAATTATGGAGTCCTAACTTAACTTTGTTTGTGGAACAAAGTGGGCGGAGTGGTGGGACTTGTTCTCCCATGATGGTTTGAGAGGTAAATTATTACTTTGTTACGCAAGCTTACTTAGTTCAATCGAACTAAGGAACCTCTTTTATTTACTTATCCAGTTCATTACTTTGCGATGGATCTGGTGTAAGGTGTGTTGACAATCTTGATCCTAGAGGACCTGCTACTATTTGTTACATTGCTTATTGACTTGGTTTTATAACTTGCTAAGTGTCATTATCGTCAATTTAGCTATTATGGATAAATTTCCTGTACGCTAATTATTTGTAATGTTTTAAATTCATTAGTCTATATGTCGTTAATACTTTTTTACGTTCTATATATATTTTTACTACATCTGTTAACATCTCTTATGTTCTTTTATTTGGCAGGTTATTATATTTGCTTAAGAGCGGACCTTTGATTTTTATGAGGGTTAAAAAGTGAACATGGCATACTGCATATGCCATGTTCACTAAGCGTTTAAGCTTAACACATTTCGTGTTAGATTTAAGTTAAGGCTATAAGCCTAAAGTGTATTTTATTTAACTTATAAGATGTATGCCTTATGGCATTACACCTTGGGCTAACTCATCCTATGGACTCTGTATTATCAAACTCATACCATAATGCAAACCTTGTAATTATATTAATGTTGTGATAGAGTTGGGGTGGCGACATAACATATGGTAGAAACCATATGATAGCAGCGTTTAAGCTTGCATGTGGGAGGTGGTCATACGTTGTGATGCAACGAATATTAAACTATAGAGAGTGGGTTTTGAATGGGTTTAATGGTTTCCGGCTGGTGCATTCAATGCGTTTGGAGAAATGTGACAGCCTTCCCTTAGTCTTGGCTCATGATGGTTGTGTGTTGTTTATCATTTGGGGTTTTTCACTTTGGCTCCGCGTAGGGGGAAGACCATGGAGGAAACGTCCAGACTATGAGGTATGTCCTCATTGGGTTTACACACCTGCTCATTGGTTTGGTTTAATGTTTGTTCATGGCCATACTTCTCATCCCTCGTTTGGCTTGTGTTTTACAGGTGCTGAAAGGGAATAGGGAGTAGCGTGGCTTTACTTCTGTGGGCTCCAAATGTTTGTACTTGTGGCCACAGTAAGCCTATGAGCGAGCTTTTACTTGCTACCTTTTGTCCCTCTTGGGAAGACTGTGCATAGAATGTTGCTTGGTTGGGGTTTTATGCTATGTGTTTCAATGTGGGGTTTACATTTCTCCTTTGGGAATACTGGTTACAGGCTTGGATTTTAACAATGTTTTTAAAGGCTTCAGCCATGGAGTGAAGTCACACTCCCTCTAGTTCTGTGTATAAATTTGGGTTTGTATATTTTACTTGGGCTGTTAGCAGCGAAGAGAGGAATGTTTGGGCTTCTAGCATACTTGGTTTTTGGTTTATGCAAATCGTGTTTTCATTGGGGCCTTTTAGCCATGGGCTGCATTATTGCTTGCAATGGTGCATTAGCCCATTGTCATGCCTGTGTAAACTTGTTTATAAATTTTAATATGATTATTGTGTAGTTTACATGGCATGCTCTATGTAAATGGATGCATACTGTTTTTATTACTTGATTTACCCTGGTTTTAACTTATGATGTGCATAGCACAATTTTGTTGCGTTATTATGTTGTTATGGTGGAGTATGTGGGCATTCATCAGCTTGAAGGTTCTATGTATTACGGTGTTACTTAGTTTGTAATGTAAATATATGGACAGTGTGGGTTTAGGCCATGCCGTGAATGGCATGACCCTTCCCACAGTGCCGCGATAGTATAGCATAGGGATAATTTGGTAGGACTGTGTATTAAATTTAAAACTTGGTCGAGGTCATGACTTAGGTGAGTACTGTGCATTCATTGGTTTCGTAGAGGCCAGGGTTTAAGGCCCTCGATGGTATTTGTCGTATTAGCTGGTAAATGGAATCTGTGTATTTATATGATATTTGATGTAATTTATAAATCACAGCCTGCATACGATTTGATGTATAGCGTGGCCTGGGTAAGAATGGTTATAGGATTTGGATTGTTGTTTTGTACTTATAATACTTATGGGTTTTTACTATGGCTTTTCCTTAGGTCTGGACATCCATGGGAATCGATGCCGCGACCTCTATTGGCAAGAAGGGTTTTAATGTAATGTAATGAATGTATTTTGATAAATAAAAACAAACTGGGTTAGCATGCCCGTAGGATTCGATTCATGTTCCTGTTTGCAATATATCGATTTATAATATGATTTTTTATGTTATTTTAATATGATGTGATTACTGTATATGATGTATTATTTTAAATTGGTTACAGTAATGTTTGATGAGTTATGTAATTTTGTTTATGGTTATGCATAGGTGGGAAAGTTAGAACTGTGGATTCTTTTGTATGAATTATGAACAAATATTTGTAAAGGACCACATGGATGGTCATGATGCTTCCTTCGTTTATTTAGTTCTGATACTGATTAGTTTTAGAACCAAAGTTTCAATACTAGTATAATCTTATTATGATAGACCTTGAAAGGTCTTAGATGAGTTATTTAATTTTGGAAATTAACTATATAGTTAGTTTTCATAACTGTTTATACCTGATGGCCTTATCTGTATATATATCTATTTTTATTTATAAACCAATTCAGTTTGTAAATAATACCCTAAGGTATCTATTTATTATACTTATTTCTTTAAGCTTACTCCTATGATTAAATATACTATAATTTGAAACATGTCTCTACTGACAAATGTAATATGTTATTAGAGTTATAAATAATAGGTGAGCAATAAATAGCAGGTATGGATTTACCTAGTTTACAGTAATAATTTCTGAATATTGAATGAATACAGAGACAAACTTTAGGGACGAAATCCTAGCTATATACAGCCTGTGATAATATTTACAACCCTAGGGAGTATTGAAGAGAATACAAACCCTAGCAGAATCTAGGCAGAACATCAAATACATAGGGTTAGTAGATACATTGGAAACATTCATCTAACATATTCATTATATAATCTAGGAGATAGCATAGACAGTCTGGGGTTAGATTTTAAGATATGTAACCCTAGGAGATATGGATAGAACCATCATTTCCAGGGTTAATAATATATAAAGAGAATTTATATAAAGTAGCCAGCATTTACGCTAGAAATGAACTTGACATACTAAGAACTCATACCTGTAATTTTTCTTCCTGAAGTTCCTTTAATGGCTAAACCTACACACTTTTTAAATAATCAGCATTATCAATTTAAGACAGATCTGACCTCTGATTTTGATGACCAAATCAGTTGGGAACTACCATGTTCCTCCCAACCATGACCTAGAACCATTCCTGGTTCTATTCCGGATCCCACTGAGTTGTACTCCAACATGCAAGTAGCTTAGAGCTCCTAAGGTAGGGTTTCCTAATTGGTATTCAGTTCTGAATCAATCCTCTTTTCCTTACAGGAGAAAGTTCCTAGGAAAACACTTGAGAGAAAAACAGGCAGAATAATAATTCTCCAAGATAAAAATCAGAACCCCCAAGCCTTTGCTTGGCTTCAGTATTTATAGACAAAAATTTTCGTCAAAGGGACAATTAAATCATGAAACCTTGGTTTATTGATTTAACCCATTTTAATTACTAGGGTAATTTTCAATACTTAACCTAGGAACTTTTAACTAGTCCCTAGTTAAAATTTCATAGGTATTATACTATTTATTAATCCTTTAATAATAAATAATAATTGATTGAGCTTCTCTTCTTTCTTTTATTTAATTATATATTAAATCATAATTAATTATTTATACATACTATGTATAAAATACATAGTATTATAACACTTGTTAACATTTGTCTCCGAGCATCATATACCATGATCCCTCGACTAAATGACACTTATTCATTAAGGTCAAGTAGGCATATGGTTTAGGTCTACTAGGCTAGGAAACTCTAAAGATCCTTGCATGTTTGATTTGCCTCGTATAAGTTGGTATCTCTTTGGTACTTTGATGAGAATACAAAAATTTGAAATTTCATTTAATCACTTATAAATAAGTATGATGAGATCAATATTTTTCTCGAGTCGTTTCACTCAGAAGTTATTAAATTCTTTTCAGTAACCCCTAGCACTTACCAGAGCCCATACTCAATGCCTATAGCAGGAAGATACAAACATAGTGCAATTACAGAGCTTTCGCCCAACACTAAATGCTAGGATGTAGTTGTACGATACACCTAGGGATACAATGGCCAAGGATTTGATGCTCCAACTCTTATGCTCAACATCAACATGGAAGGCTCCAGGGCTTATTCCCAACACATCCAATTATCTTCTCATGTTTTCCAAAGCTTCTCGCTCAACACAACTCATCCATCACTCAAGTGGTCCAAATCTCCTCGCTCAACACAAAACATATTGTCAATTATGTGCTTCAGGGTCAACGCCCAACACAAACAAGCATATACATATATCATTAGTAATTGGCTTACGCCCAATATATAAAACAAATCATCATGTTCATATGCAGTGGGGTCCTTGAACCAATATAAAATAAAACATCAAGATAAACATCATAATCAATAAACACATGCCTATAAGTGTTAGGTCCAAAATTCAGGATATTGCATCCCTCCCCACTCAAAACAACATTGTCCCTGGTGTTCTAGGGACTCGGAACGATATCATGAAACAAGTCGGGGTAAGCCTTTCTCATGGTGGCCTCATTCTCCCAAGTAGCTTCGTCAGCCTCAAAGTGCTTCCACTGCACTTTCATTGGACCACGGTGCACTTCCGAAGATGCACTTCTCTTTTGTCCAATATATGAGTAGGCTCAGGCGTAAACTCCCCATCAAGTTCCACCTATAATAGGGAGCAATCAACAACATCTTTAGTATCATAAACATATTTCTTTAACAATGATGCATGGAAAACATTGTGGACTCTTACATACGCAGGAAACGCTAGTTCATAAGCCACTGGCCCTTTCTTGGCCAGTATTTCAAAAGGTCCGCAAAATCTAGGTGCTAACTTACCCCACCTACCCAATCTCAATGAGCTTCATTTGGATTTTACTTTCAAGTAAACATGATTGCCTATTTGAAAATATTTATCCTTTCTTTTTCGATCCGCGTAACGTTTCTGGCGGTCTTGTGCTTCCTTAAGGTTCACCTAGACCTTGGTAACAAAATGTTCCAAGTCCATCAACAAATCAGGCCCTAACATGAGTCGATCCACCGAGCTATCCCAAGTAACTAGTGTCCTACACTTCCGTCCATAGAGTACTTCAAAGTGAATCATCTTGGCGGAATCCTGATAACCATTGTTATACGCAAACTTTGCGATATGCAAGTAATCCTCCCACTTCATGGGATTTTTCATGACATACATTCGGATCATGACCTCAACAATTTGGTAAACCCTTTCAGTCTGCCCATCTGTCTACGGGTGATATGCAGTACTGAAGTTCAACCATGTCTCCGATTTGGAGAATAAAGATCTCCAAAAGTTTCCTGTTAACTTAACATCTCGATCTGAGATAATTACCTTGGGTATCCCATGTAATCTAAATATCTCTTTCAAAAAGATATCAGCAATGTTCACGGCCTTGTAGGTTGATTTTACAGGAATGAAGTGTGCTGCCTTCGACAACTTGTCAATGACCACAAAAATAAAATCATTTTGCTTCTTACTTTTCGGTAAATTGGTGATAAATTCTATACTAATAACTTCCCACTTCCATTCTAGAATGGGTAATAGCTGCAGCAATCCCGCAGGATGCTGATGCTCAGCCTTGACTAGCTGGCACTCCTATCATTTCACAGTAAAAATTGTGATGTCGACCTTTAAATTAGGCCATAAAAAGTGTCTCTTAACAGCGGATATCATCTTTTGATATCCCGGGTTCCCTGAGTAGGGTGCCCTATGAGATTCTATGAGGATGCTGGACCGAAGGTCCTCTCCTTCTGGAACATACAAGCGATCCTTGGACCATAGCAGTTCGGATTCGTCAACCTTGTATCTTTTTGTTGTTGAAAGAACCTGTCCTCCTGGAATTTCTTGAGGATCTCTACATAGAAGGGGTCAACTCTGTTGGCTGCTCTAATCTTCTCATGGAAAACTGCATCGGTTTGACTCAAAGTCAACTCATAAATCATGTGATTTTGTCAGCTTAAATCATCGAAAACCTTATTCTCCTTGCCCTTAATGTGCTTATGCTCGAAATGGTACTCACTTAGGAAATCCAACCATATGGCTTGCCTCGCATTCAGATCCGGTTGATAAAATAAATACTTCAAACTCATATTGTCTGTCTTCAAAAGGAACTTCCTTCCCATGAGGTAGTGCCTCCACATCCTCAAAGCATGGATGATGGCTGCTAACTCAAGATCGTGCGTAGGGTAATTTTTCTCATGTTCTTTCAACTTCCGCGATTTGTAACAGATCGCATGATCATTCTGGAAGAGGACTCCTCCAAGTCCTTCCTTGCTTGCATCTGTGCAAACAACGAAATCCCCATCGAGATTTGCAATCTGCAATACTGGTGCGGTCATCAAAAGCTGCTTAAGCTTTTGAAAACTTTCTTCGCATTTTTCAGTCCATATGAACTTATTTTCTTTCTTCTACAAAGCAATCATGGGGCAAGTGATTCTCGAGAAGTTCTCAATGAACTTTCGATAATATCTGGCTAATCCCAAGAATGACCTAATGTCTATGACACTAGTAGGGGTAATCCAATCCTTTATGGCTTTAATCTTTTCCAGGTCCACAGCTATCCATGTCTCAGATATAATGTGACCTAGATATTCTTCGTGTTCCTCTTTATTCTTGGAATAAACCCGGGGATGTCGTCAATAAATACTAGGACAAACTTATCTAGATACCTACTAAATATGTTGTTCATCATACATATAAAGTTCGCGGGTGCATTGGTAAACCCAAACGACATCACTACAAACTTGTAGTTCCCATACCTTGTACGAAAGGCAATTTTGTGAATATATTCATCGGGAATCTGTCCTTGATGGTATCCGGATCGCAGGTCAATATTTGAAAATATTCTGGCTCCTCCTACCTGATCAAACAAGTCATCGATCTGAGGGAGTGGGTAACGGTTCTTTATAGTCATTTTTTTCCACTGACAATAATCAATGCACATACGCATTGTACAATATTTCTTCTTTACGAACAATATCGTTGCTCCCCAAGGGGACGCACTGGGTTAGATTTTCCCTTTCTCTATAAACTCCTGCAACTACAGTTTGAGTTCCACCAACTCAGCTGCACTCATGCAGTAAGGGGTTTTGGAGGCCGGAACTAATCCTAGGATAAGTTCGATGGAGAAGTTTAGGTCTCGTTTCGAAGGTAATCCGGGGATTTCCTCGAGAATAACATCCTTGAATTCTTCAAGAACGGGGAATTCTTCTATGTGTTGTTCCCTATCAGACTCTATGTCTCGGATGTTTACTGAAAACAACTTGCAGCCTTTCCTCACTCATTTCTTTTCTTGTAAGGTAGATATTTGTCTTACATAAAATTTCTTTGGAATGCCCTGAACCTTCACTTGGTTCCCTACGCTATTAGTACACAAGATAGACTTGTGCAAACAATTGAGCATGACATGGTGTTGTTCCAGCCAGTCCATGCCGATAAGTACATCGTATGATCCAAAAGGTAGGATGTTTAGGTTTACTTTCGTAAGAAAACCATTCAGGTTTACCTCACATTATTTAAAAAATTTCGAAACCTTCTGTTTCGTACCTGTGGCTAACTAAACCAGCCAAGGTTTATCATGTTTTACTTTGCCTAGTTTTCATATATCAATAATTGTTTGTGCAACAAAGCTCCGACAACCACCAGGATCAATAAGTATTGAAACATAAGTGTTCAATATCTTACCTTCTATTTCGACCATCCTAGCTTGATGATCTACCTGTTAGCCATCCAATGCTGCATAGATCCAAGGTGTTCCATCTATGTCCTCTATAGTTGGTTCTTCTTGTAAGTTGTGCAAGACCCCACCAATCTTGTTCTTACAATCATAGGCATAATGATGCCCATTGCATTTCCAGCACTTGATCTATAGCGAGGTAGAATTGGCTCCACTTGCTACTGGTTTGTTAACATTAGCAGCTGGTACATAAGGCTTTGTACTAGGTTTATTAAAGTTCATGTTTGCTTGAAAGATGTTATTCTACTTTCACTATGGTTGTGGGTTGGACCTTGGTTTGCGGTTATCAAAGAAGTTCTTAGATTTGTCTCAGTTTCGATTCAGGTTTTCCTGCCTCAGATGTCCATGCTCACAACAAAGCTTAGATTTGTGCAGCATGGTATCCAAATTCTTAGGCATGTCAAATTCAATCCTGTCCCAGAAACTGGGAGGAAGACATCCTAGCAACTGTTGTATCTTTACCTTTTCTTCTTTGATGTATGGTAGATAATGCAACAAATATATAAATCTTTTAATAAACGCATCCATAGTCATGGATCCCATGAGTAGTTTGTGAAACTCTTTCACTTTTCAGTCAAAGAATATTTCTGACATATATTTTTCTTGGAAACATTTTTAGAAAGTATCCCAGCGTATTTCCTGTAGGTCATCTTTCTTGGTGTGTTTTAAATCTCTCCACCATCTTGCTTCTTTTCCATTCAAGTTATAGATGGGAAGCCGAGCCTTCATCTCACTTGAATAGCTTTGAACCTAAAAGTACTACTCATGCTCATGAACCATTCTTCAGCCTTTTCCTCTGTGTTTACTTCACCTTCATAGGTCAGGGCTCTTATTTTTCAGAACTCCCCCTGAAGACTGCCATTACTCTTTTACTTCTTTCTCTGTGGAGAAAGTGAGTCACTACTTGAAAGGACTGTGATGGTCTTATTTAGTTTCTTCAGGGGTACATTCTTTTTCCTCTTTTCTTGGATTGCTGGCCCATTTTGGGTAAGGTTCTCTTTTGGAACTGTTTGTGGATGGAGTATTTTTTCCTTGCGGGCTTCCTCCCATCATATTTCTCAGTAAAGCTTCATTTATAGCTTGTTGTTACCTCCTTTCGTTCAGGCTGTCTTCTCTGAAACTTTTCAATTCAACTTGAAGATTGTGTAAGGTTTTCAAATCATCAGAGTTTAGCTCTACCACTAGCTCCACTTCCATAGTGGGGGTGGTCATCTTCCCTTGACGACTATTTTCTTCTTCAGTATTCATAAACTGAACAGTGCTGTAAAAATTTCCTATCAACACAAAAAAAATTAAATGACAGAAAAATTTATGTTAATAACATATTAAATTAACATACTTTATTTTCTCTACGTGAATGCTTGGTGCACCCGTAGGTCTCTCAGTATTGAAACTGGGCTCTGATACCACTTGTAATGTCCCCAAAAAATCGAAAAAAAAATTATAAGCTAGTAAAAACTACCTAGATGGAACATTAATTACTTACGGAACTCCATCATACATTCTATGTATCTTTGTTTAGTTGTAAGCTGTTCTTACGTTATTTCATTTATATTTCAGTCATTACTCTTAATGTATTTTACATATGATGTTGTACTGTTGTTTACTACTTAGTATTATGTTTACACTTTTGTCACTTATGTGTTGTCATTGGATTTATGTGTTTCATCCTTTCTGCATTATCGCACTTGTTAATTATGGAGTCCTAACTTAACTTTGTTTGTGGAACAAAGTGGGTGGAGTGGTGGGACTTGTTCTCCAATGACAGTTTGAGAGGTAAAGTATTACTTTGTTACGTAGGATTACTTAGTTCAATCGAACTAAGGCACCTCTTTTATTTACTTACGCGGTTCATTACTTTGCGACGGATCTGGTGTAAGGTGTGTTGATAGTCATGATCCTAGAGAACCTACTGCTAGTTGTTACATTGCTTATCGACTTGGTTTTATAACTTGGTAAGTGTCTATTACGGCTAAATTTCCTGTACACTAATTATTCGTTATGTTTTAAATTCGTTAGTCTATATGTCATTAATACTTTTTTACATTCTATATATATTTTTACTACACCTGTTAACATCTCTTATGTTCTTTTATTTGGTAGGTTATTATATTGGCTTAAGAGTGGACCTTTGATTTTTATGAGGGTTAAAAATTTAACATGGCATATTGCATATGCCATGTTTACTAAGCGTTTAAGCTTAACACATTTCGTGTTGGATTTAAGTGAAGGCTATAAGCGTAAAGTGTATTTTATTTAACTTATAAGATGTATGCCTTATGGAATTACACCTTGGGATAATGCATCCTATGGACTATGTATTATCAAGCTCATACCATAATGCAAACCTTGTAATTATATTAATGCTCTGATAGAGTTGGGGTGGCGACATAACATATAGTAGAAACCATATGATAGTAGGGTTTAAGCTTGCATGAGGGAGGTGGTCATACATTGTAATGCAACGAATATTAAACTATAGAGAGTGGGTTTTGCATGGGTTTAATGGTTTCCAACTGGTGCATTCAATGCGTTTGGAGAAACATGACAGCCTTCCCTTAGGATTGGCTCACGATGGTTGAGTGTTGTTTGTCATTTGGGGTTTTGCACTTTGGCTCTGCATAGGGGGAAGACCATGGAGGTGACCTCCAGACTGTGAGGTATGTCCTCATTGGGTTTACACGCCTGCTCATTGGTTTGGTTTAATGTTTGTTCATGGCCATACTTCTCATCCCTCGTTTGGCTTGTGTTTTGCAGGTGCTGAAAGGGAATGAGGAGCAGTGTGGCTTTACTTCTGTGGGATCCAAACGTTTGCACTCGTGGCCACGGTAATCCTGTGAGCAAGTTTTTACTTGCTACCTTTCGGCCCTCTTGGGCAGACTGCACATAGATTGTTGCTTGGTTGGGGTTTTATTCTATGGGTTTCGATGTGGGATTTACATTTCTCCTTTGGGCATACTAGTTACAGGATTGGATTTTAACAATGTTTTTAAAGGTTTCGGCTGTGAAGTGAAGTCGTACCCCCTCTAGTTCTGTGTATAAATTTGGGTTTGTAAATTTTACTTGGGTTGTTAGCAGCAAAGAAAGGAAGTTTTGGGATTCTAGCATACTTGGTTTTTGGTTTATGCAAATCGTGATTTCGTTGGGGCCTTTTAGCCATGGGTTGCACCATTTCTTGCAATGGTGCGTTATCCCATTGTCATGCCTATGTAAACTTGTTTATAAATTTTAATATGATGACTGTGTAGTTTACTTTGCAAGCTCTGTGTAAATGGATGCACACTGTTTTTATTACTTGATTTACCGTGGTTTTAACTTATGATGTGCATAGCATGATTTCGATGTCTTGTTATGTTTTTATGGTGGAGTATGTGGGCATTAGCCATTTTTAAGGTTCTGTGAATTACGGCGTTACTTAGTTTGTAATGTAAATATATGGACAGCGTGGGTATAGGCCATGCCATGAATGGCATGAGCCTTCCCACAGTGCTACGATAGTATAGCATAGGGATAATTTGGTAAGAATGTGTATTAAATTTAAAACTTGGCCAAGGCCATGACTTAGATGAGTACTGTGCATTCATTGGTTTCGTAGAGGCCAGGGTTTAAGACCCTCAATGGAATTCGTCGTATTAACCGGTAAATGGACTCTGTGTATTTATATGATATTTGATGTAATTTATAAATCATAGCCTGCATACGATTTGATGTATAGTGTGGCCTGTGTAAGAATGGTTATAGGATTTGGATTGTTGTTTTGTACTTATAATACTTATGGGTTTTTACTATGGCTTTGCCTTGGGTCTGGACATCCATGGGAATCTATGTCGCGACCTCTGTGGGAAAGTAGGGTTTTAATGTAATGTAATGAATGTATTTTGATAAATAAAAACAAACTGGGCTGGCATGCCCACAGGATTCGATTCATGTTCCTGTTTGCAATATATGGATTTATAATATTATTTTTTTATGTTATTTTAAATGATGTGATTACTGTATATGATTTATTATTTTAAATTGGTTACAGTAATGTTTGATGAGTTATGTAATTTTGTTTATGGTTATGTATAGGTGGAAAAGTTAGAACTGTGGATTATTTTGTATGAATTATGAACAAAAATTTGTAAAGGACCACATGGATGGTCACGATGCTTCCTTCATTTATTTTGTTCTGATACTGATTAATTTTAGAAGCAAAGTTTCAATACTAGTATAATCTTATTATGGTAGACCTTGAAAGTTCTTAGATGAGTTATTTAATTTTGGAAATTAATTGTATAGTTAGTTTTCATAACTGTTTATACCTGATGGCCTTATCTGTATATATATCTATTTTTATTTATAAAGCAGTTATGTTTGTAAAATAATACCCTAAGGTATCTATTTAGTATACTTGTTTCTTTAAACTTACTCCTATGATTAAATCTACTATAATCTGAAGCATGTATCTACTGACAAATGTAATATGTTAGTAGATTTATAAATAATAGGTGAGCAATAAATAGCAGGTCTGGATTTACCTAGTTTACAGTAATAATTTATGAATATTGAATGAATATAGAAAAAACTTTAGAGATTAAATCCTATCTATATACAGCCTATGATAATATTTACAACCCTAGGGAGTTTTGAAGAGAATAAAAACCCTAGTAGAATCTAGGCAGAACATCAAAGACATAGGGTTAGTAGATACATTGGAAACATTCATCTAACATATTCATTATATAATCTAGGAGATAACATAGATAGTCTCGGGTTAGATTTTAAGATATGTAACCCTAGGAGAAATGGACAGAACCATAATTTCCAGGGTTAATAATATATAAAGAGCATTTATATAAAGCAGCTAGCATTTACCCTAGAAATAAACTTGACATACTAAGAACTCATACCTGTAATGCTTCTTCCTAAAGCTCCTTTAATGGATGAACTTGTACATTTTTTAAATAACCATCATTATCAATTTAAGACAGATCTGTCCTCTGATTTTGATGACCAAATCACTTGGGAACTACCAGGTTCCTCCCAACCATGACCTGGAATTGTTCCTGGTTCTAATCCGGATCCCCCCGAGTTGTACTACAACATGTAAGTATCTTAGAGCTCCTAAGGTAGGGTTTCCTAACTGGTATTCAGTTCTGAATCAATCCTCTTTTCCTTATAGGAGGAAGTTCCCAGGAAAACACTTGAGAGCAAAAATAGGCAGAATAATAATTCTCCAAGATAAAAATCAGAACCCTCAAGCCTGTGCTTGGCTTCAGTCTTTATAGATAGACTTTTCAGTCAAAGGGACAGTCAAATCAAGAAACCTTGGTTTCTTGATTTAACCCTTTTTAATTAGTGGGGTAATTTTCAATACTTAACCTAGGAAATTTTAACTAGTTCCTAGTTAAACTTTCATAGGTATTATACTATTTATTAATACTTCAATAATAAATAATAATTGATGGAGCTTATCTTCTTTCTTTTATTTAATTATATATTAAATCATAATTAATTATTTATACATATTATGTATAAAATACATAGTATTATAACACTTGTTAACATTTGTCTTTGGGCATCATATACCATGATCCCTCAACTAAATGACACTTCTTCATTACGGTCAAGTAGGTAGATGGTTTAGGTCTACTAGGCTATTAAACTCTAAACATCCTTGCATGCTGGATTTCCCTCGTATAACGTGGTAGCTCTTCAGTACTTTGATGAGAATACAGAAATTTGAAATTTCATTTAATCACTTATAAATAAGTATGATGAGATCAATATTTTTCTCAAGTCGTTCTCAATCGGAAGTTATTAAATTCTTTTTAGTAACCCATAGCGCTTTCCAGAACCCATACTCAAAACCTATAGCAAGGAGTTACAAACATAGTGCAATTCCATAGCTTTTGCTCAAAACTAAATGCTAGGATGTACTTGTACAATACACCTAGGGATACAATGGCCAAGGATCCGATGCTCCAGATCTTATGCTCAACATCAACATGGAAGGATCAAGGGATTATGCCCAACACATCCAATTATCTTCTCATGTGTTCCAGAGCTTCTCGCTCAATGCAAAGGTAAGTACTCTGTTAGTTTTTCAACATTTTAAGCTAGCATTATGATCTTAGGATCTTTTCACTGAGAGAATAACAAGCACAGCAATAAAACATAAGCACATCACAAGAGACAAGAGACACAAAGAGTTTTCCTTGGGGAAACCATAAAGGAGAAAACCCCGCAACTTCCTTAGAGATAAAATCAGCACCAAAATAGTAAGAGATCTCCCAACAGCAGTGGCCTTCTAGTCCCAGTATATTTCCTCCTCCACAAGTGTGCCTCACTTAAGAGAGTGAATGATGTGTGTGATAAATAGAGATTCTCACTCTCTATTTATATTCTTCCATTCACTTGAATTGCATTTTCACACGTAGGCTCGACCTAACATTACTTACCCCAGCCTACACCTTAATTAGTGTATAATAACTCGAGTGCCCCAAAACTATGGGGACTTACCTAATGACTTGATATGACTTGATTACATTATTAATCCTCCCAATCGGAACATCGAGGCATGACCACATGACTCAAATACATAATAGAGACATCCCAGAATAAACATCGGGTTACAATATATAAGATACATAGAAGAATACATTCCAAAGTTACATATACATCAACACTCCCTCTTAACTAGGAAGGTATTCTTTTGACACAATTTTCAGCACTGGTCTTCTTCTTTGTATCAACTGGATCATCTCGTCTTCAAGTCATCTTCGTCTTCAAGTCATATTCGTCTTCAAGTCATCTTCACTGGATCTGGATCATCTCTCGATCTGGATCAACATAGAACATCATCACTGGATCTGGATCATCTCTTGATCTGGATCAATATAGAACATCATCACTGGATCTGGATCATCTCTCGATCTAGATCAACATCACTGGACTGGATCTCGATCATCACTCGATCTGGATCAATATAGAACATCATCATTGGATCTAGATAATCTCTTGATCGAGATCAATATAGAACATCATCACTGGATCTGGATCATCTCTCGATCTGGATCAACATCACTGGATTAGATCTGGATCATCACTCGATCTGGATCAATATAGAACATCATCACTGGATCTGGATCATCTCTCGATCTGGATCAATATAGAACATCATCACTGGATCTGGATCATCTCTCGATCTGGATCAATATAGAACATCATCACTGGATCTGGATCATCTCTCGATCTGGATCAACATCACTGGACTCGATCTGGATCATCACTCGATCTGGATCAATATAGAACATCATCACTAGATCTGGATCAACATCACTGGACTGGATCTGGATCATCACTACTGGATCATCATTACTGGATCTGGATCATCACTCGATCTGGATCAACACTGGTGCTATCTCATGATTCTTCTCGTCATAGGAAGTTCTACAGAGCCATCCCTTTTTCATGCTGTTTGTAGGCATACCCTCATGTAGGTCTTCGCCCAGCACTTACATCTGACCTGCTCATCAGAAAGGCACGCTCAACACTCACATCTGATCATGTAGTAAACTACAATCCCATCAGAAAGGCCCAGCACTCACATTCACCAGCATGATAGGACACACCTCCTATCCTCTGTGAAATGGCTCAGCCCTTACAACCACCAACATGATAGGACACACCTCCTATCCTCTGTGAAATGGCTCAGCCCTTACAACCACCAACATGATAGGACACACCTCCTATCCTCTGTGAAATGGCTCAGCCCTTACAACCACCAACATGATAGGACACACCTACTATCATCTATGAAATGGAATAGCACTTACAATCACCAGCATGGTAGGACACACCTACTACCATCTGTGAAAAGGAACTGCACTTATAGTCACCAGCATGATAGGACACACCTACTATCATCTATGAAATGGTATAGCACTTACAGTCACCAGTATGATAGGACACACCTACTATCATCTGTGACAAGGCTCAGCACTTACATCCATCCAGGAGGGAACACATCCTGCTCACAATGATGGAAGGGCATGCACTCATATCTGATCATGAGGGGAACACATCCCAGCAATCATATCAGAATGGCCCCAAGTACTCCTCAACTGAGCTACCTGGTAACTGACCAGGTACCTCCATTCTCCTAGAGAATGGTAGTTGCCCTTACATCCGACCTGCTCGTCAGAATGGCCAACACTCACATCTGACATGGAAGGAACTTAATCCTTTAGCCATGAACAGAATTGTTCAGCCCTTACATCTGATCAAGTGGGAACACATCCCTCTATCACATCAGAATGGCTACTCAGTTCTTACACTGAGTGTTCTTGGTAACTGACCAGGTGCCTCCATTCCTAGAATGGCAATTGCTCTTACATCTGTCCTACTCGACAGAATGGCCAGCACTCATATCTAACATGGAAGGGAGCAACCCTACCACCATGATAGAATGGATCAGCCCTTATATCTGACCTACTTGTCAGAATGGCTATGGATCTAAGCACTCATATCTGACATGGAAGGAACCAATCCTCTCACCATGACAGAATGGCTCAGCCCTTACATCTGACCATGGAAGGAACCAATCCTCTCACCATGTCAGAATGGCTATGGGTCTCATCACTTTCTCTGGGAGGAAGCCTTGATCTTGAGAACACCAAGTCTCTCTCTGAAGTACTCGAACTTCAGCCTATCCAATGGCTTTGTCAATACATCAGCTATCTATTCCTCCATCGCAACATACAGGAGATTCACTGCTCCTCTCTGCACCATATCCCTGATATAGTGATACTTGATCTCGATATGCTTTGACTTGTCATGGAACACTGGATTCTCTGACAACTTCACGCAACTTTGGTTGTCACAATGTATACAAGTAGCATCCAACTGGAGACCAAATATATCAGACAGTAGCTTCCGCAGCCATACTGCCTCACAACTAGCTGAACAAACTGTGACATACTCTACTTCAGCTGTACTCAGTGCCACACAGGATTGCTTCCTACTAAACCAAGAGATCACACCTGATCCCATACTGAAGCAACATCTTGAAGTACTCTTCCTGTCAACGGCACTGCCTGCCCAATCTGAATCAACATAAGCTTCCAGGTTAATCTTCTGATTCGCAGCGTACTTGAGCCCATAATCAATTGTACCCCTACATGCTTTGCAACCATCAGGTGAACATGTCTCAATGTGTTCACAGCAAAGCAAATATCAGGTCTCATGTTTGTCAGGTACATCAATGACCCAATCATCTGACGATACATCGTAGCATCAACTGTCTCTGATGAAGTATCACTCAATAGCTTCAGGTTCGATGCCATAGGTGTGGTCATGCAGTCCATCATCCTGAACCTCTTTAGGATCTCTACTGCATACTTCCCTTGTCTAAGGAAGATCCCATATGTACTCTGCCACACCTCCATGCCTAGAACAATAGTGCATCGACACATAACAGAATCATCACTGGTCTTCTGTCTTCAACCTTGAAGCAAAGGTTGGAATCCGCTTTACTCTTAGTAAAGCCTAGAGTCATCAGTAATCTTCCCATCCTGTCATACCATGTCGAACCTTAGATCTACTATAGTCACTCCCTCTGAAGCGAATCATCATACTCGCTCTGTCTTCTGTGCTCTATGCATTGAAAACATTCTGTACC
The DNA here is from genome assembly GCA_001517045.1 of Pseudotsuga menziesii. Taxonomy (NCBI): domain Eukaryota; kingdom Viridiplantae; phylum Streptophyta; class Pinopsida; order Pinales; family Pinaceae; genus Pseudotsuga; species Pseudotsuga menziesii. Next base: position 23,420 of record LPNX010342332.1, read on the forward strand.
GGAGTGACAAGTAGCTTCCTATAATATTCTATGTGACCATCTAGTGTATAGACTTGCATCTTCAACCTTGTAGCAAAGGTTAAGATCTTCATCAATCTCATCATGTATGTGTTTCAACTCTTACTGGCTGCAAATGTCTCTTCGTAGTCTAGGCCTTCCTTTCGTGAGAAGCCTCATGCTATGAATCTTGCTTTGTATCCCACGATGTTTCCATATACTGCATGGTGGAACTATGAACTTCTCTTCAGGTCTCGATACTACGCCCTGACATCATTCTTCTTTGAACTGGTCTTCCCTTTCTTCTTGGTGGCTGGAAGGTTCTGCATCAATGATGTCACTGCACTCGTCATATTATTCTTCATTTTGAAATGTCATCACTTGCACTTCGGAACAAGTCTTCATTCTTCTTTGCTTGTAGGCGATTATGTATGCGATCTTTCCTACAAGTCAAATGCATTTGTATGGTTAGAAACATTTCATAAGGAATATTCATACTGGCAAGTTACTATGCATAAGTATATGATCATGCAACTACTTTAGCCAATACAACATTCATCCATATCTCATTGAAACTTTCTAGATGCCTTCCATCTCTACCAGGACAACATTGAGATTGTGCACTAATCCAATATGTCAGCAAAGAGGTCTCATTCTAGATAAGTAGAAATGGAGAATTTGTATAGCACCATGAGCTACTTACCCATCACATGCATATTAGTAGTATACTGTCATTAATGCAAACATCCTATCATGCATGATACATCAACTGAATATAAACAAATGCATAACAAAACAATATCATGAAATGACAATTGAATACTTATCTTTATTTGTTTCGTGGGTAGACTGCTTCTTGATCCTTCAGCTTCATCGTCTTCTTCATTCATGGTAGCATCGTTTCTTATCCAAATGATAAGGAGGATACGAAGTTCTTCAAGAGTTGAGTTCTTCATATTCCTCATTGCTTGAGGTATCTTCTTTGGATGGCGAGATCTTGATCTTCAATTGCTCCCATGATCTTATGAGTCGAGCTTCTTTTTCTTCCCAGAGTCTACTGAAAGTAATCACTTCCTTCTGGAACACATTCCTTGAATGAATTCCATGATCCTGGGAGGCCATTCAAGGTGGCCATCATCACTTCTGCATTCTTCACTTTTTGTTTTACTGCTTCAAGTTGTTCTTGATTTGAGAGACTCTTATGACTGCATGGTCTCTACATTCTAGATCTTCACATTCTTCAACTGGATTCTTTAGGTCATATTCTGATTTTTGTTCTTCCCTTCAAATAGCTTGAAATTCTGGAATAGCTTTGCTTGCAATAGGTAGTGCTATGTAATGCACATGTGCAAGCCTTCTATGCCAAAGCTCATTTGGCTCTACCGTATCATGGATCAAGGCTTGTTCTGGATGGCCCTTCAATTTGTACAAGCCTCCTTTTTGTTCTCCAATCACTAACGCATTATCGATAGTCTTTCCTTTTGGCCACATGATGACTTGACCATCTATGAATGCAATCCATATTCCTTTTGCATCAATGATGAAATGGAGAGAAGGTTCTTCTTGAGTCCTGGAACAAACAATATTTCTTTCATTATTAGAGACTTACTAGAGTCTAGCTTGTATGAAGATTTCCCACTACCTTTTATTGGATATTGGTAGTCATCTCCTAGTTTCACCTTGTGAGGTGATTCATGTTCTGACAGTCTTACAAAGGATTCCTTGAGTCCCGTCATATGTTTGGAAGCCCCACTGTCTATAAGCCAATCATCACTTTCATGAGAAATGTTACCTGTGCGAGCTTATATCAGAACATATTCATCCTCACTTGAAGAATCTTTACTTTCATATCTGGATCTCTTCTTGGATGGTTCATCATCCTCTGCAGCATGAGCATGATGTCTTCTTTGGCCTCGTCTCCCTCTGAAACCGGAACCTCTATACTCATGAAGGTGTCCAATCCAGTTTCTTCAAAGAGATCAAATACTTCTATGCTTGGAAGTTGTCAACTTCACCAAGCTTATCAGCAATCTATTGTGATAGATCATATTGAAATGAGAACCTCAAATGGAAATACAAAAGATTAGATCTTACCGATTTGAGGTGTCCGTCCTTGTCCTGGAGTTCGTTGATCTAGGGTTTGTCGCAGAAACCCTATTTTTCAAAACTTGGAAAATTTCAGATCTGATTCTACAAACATATATATCTCTTCAAATGGAGCTGTCCAATGTACTCCTTTTCTGAAAACAGTGGAGGGAAGCTCACGGAACAAGAAGCCCTAATTTTTTGATTTCTTCTACAGAAATTCTTGTTTCTATTTCTGTGATATATCCAAAATTAATGATCCTATGTGTCTAAAATTTCTCACTACAGTAACCTCACATGTCCCTGATCCAACACCATAGGTTTCATTAGAATTGGTTTCACCATTTGGGATTTATGATCCTTTTCCCAAGGTGACCTGTTACAGGACTGTTCAGAACAGCAAAATTGTACGGCATGCCACATGTCACTGGTTCATCTTAGGAGTCTAATATTTGGACCACAAAAAGTACAGTCCGTGCCCTTTCTAGAACATCTTTATTAATTCCATTTGGACCTCTGTATCTCAAGATATTGCAGATCCCCCCAGATGTCCTGTTCAGGGATGAATTCTGGAAGAGGCTGGAATCCTAACTTGGAGAGATCATATCTCCTGGAGTACAGCGAATTTAAGTCTGATTTTTGGACACAGGATTCATTAGGATTTTATATTCGGCACCTACAATTTTCAGCTTCTGAGACTTCACCAATCTTAGAATATAGATACTGTACCAAAACTTAGCAGTTTTAATATTTAGGGTTTCTCCTAGCTAAGGGTCAAACTAGGGTTTGACTTTCCTGGAGTTTTACCCAACCAAATTTATTGATCCATGTATCTAAACTTAGGTTTTGATGAGGAGAACAATCCTATGCAGGTCTCACTCAAAAATTCCTTTTCTGTAGAAAGCCCTAATTTCCACATCGAAACTGAAAATGCTTGAAATTGAATTCCGCATCGACAGAAAGATGCACCCTTCAATGGAGAGTCATCCTAGAATACTTTTGCTGAAAATCTGTGGAGGAATATCCACAAAATAGGAATCCCTAGTTCCTGTAGCTGCACAGTGTCTTCTTCTCAAGTTAACTCTGATACCATGTTAGTTTTTCAACATTTTAAGCTAGCATTATGATCTTAGGATCTTTTCACTGAGAGAATAACAAGCACAGTAATAAAACATAAGCACATCACAAGAGACAAGAGACACAAAGAGTTTTCCTTGGGGAAACCATAAAGGAGAAAACCCCGCAACTTCCTTAGAGATAAAATCAGCACCAAAATAGTAAGAGATCTCCCAACAGAAGTGGCCTTCTAGTCCCAGTATATTTCCTCCTCCACAAGTGCACCTCACTTAAGAGAGTGAATGATGTGTGTGATAAATAGAGAGTCTCACTCTCTATTTATATTCTTCCGTTCACTTGAATTGCATTTTCACACGTAGGCTCGACCTAACATTACTTACCCGAGCCTACACCTTAATTAGTGTATAATAACTCGAGTGCCCCAAAACTGTGGGGACTTACCTAATGACTTGATATGACTTGATTACATTATTAATCCTCTCGATCAGAACATCAGGGCATGACCACATGACTCAAATACATAATAGAGACATCCTAGAATAAACATCAGGTTACAATATATAAGATACATAGAAGAATACATTTCGAAGTTACATATACATCAACATACTCATGTGTTCCAGAGCTTCTCGCTCAACACAATTCATCCATCACTCAAGTGTTCCAAAGCTCCTCGCTCAACACAAAACATCTCATCAATCATGTTCTTCATGGTCCACGCCCAACACCAAAAAGCATATACATATATCATCAATAATTGGCTTACGCCCAATATATAAAAATAATAATCATGTGCATATGCAGTGGGGTCCTTGACCCAATATAAAATAAAACATCAAGATAATCATAATAATCAATAGACACATGCCTATAAGTGTTAGGTCCAAAATTCGGGATATTACATCAGCCTTAAGGTTTACAATATCCCTTCTAGTGTTAGAAAACATGATCACATAGCAATAACAATAAGCAATAAACACGATGCAAATATTAAAACATATTACAAGAGAGACACCAATATAACGTGGTTCACCCAAGATGGGCTACGTGCACACATAAATCACCGGTCCTTTATTATTATACCATCCAACAAAAATGAAGGGATACAAACTGCAACAAACCACGCTGCACCTCCTCTTCACTCTCTCACAGTCTCTCTCACATAATCACAAAGATTGTTTTACAATGTTACAATACAATCATAGATGTATTACAATGCTTTTATTTTATAAGGGAATTACCATGGGAAAATAACATGGGTACAAACATGGATGAACAATAACATCTCTGAATCAAGAAGATCAGGATCCACAACCAACATCTAGTTCTGTTAGAGAACAAAAATATATCATTAACGAATAATAAATTAATGGTAGTAGCATCAAATCCAAATCTAATACCTTTGAGCGCTACATTGTTCTAAGCTAGAGAAATACCTCTACTCAGACCTTTTTCCACTAAGATAAAGACAAGAGGGGATAAGGAGAAACCCTAGCTCAACCCTCTACTAGGCCTAAACAAATATGAAGTAGATCCATTAATCAAAATGGAAAAAGAAACTAACTGTACACAATCTAAAATCCAATTAATAAATTGCACCTAAAAGCTAGTCTGAAGAAGGACAAGTCTTAAGAAAATCTAGTTCACCCTGTCATAAGCCTTGGATAGATATACCTTAATGATAGCTACATGCATCTTTTTGAGTTTGGAAGAGTGCATAACCTCTTGAGAAATACGAATAAGGTCATTTATTTTCCTTCCTCTCAGGAAAGAAAATTACTCTCGAAAAGTTAAATAAGAAAAGATATTCTTTAATATGGATGCCATAACATTTTATATCATATTGTACACATAGTTGCTTAGAGAAATGGGTCTAAATTCCTCCCATTTTTAAACCTTATCCACCTTATATTTGAAGGTTGCAATAATGTTCCACTTTTTCCTGAACTCCTTGAAAACAACAAAGAAATCATTTTCAAAAGTGTCCATAAATCCCATGAAAAATTCCATGGGCTATCCATCTGGTCTGAGGATTTTTTCATTTAAGAGAGAATGAACGATATCTTTTAATTCCTGTAAGGTGACAACCTACATAAGCACTTCATTTTGTTTCTCATTTACAAAAGTAGGATAGTCTTCTATAAGAGATAACATCTTATCCACCTAAGCCCCCTAATCCTCTTTAAAAATGTTGGAAAATTTCTTAACACCAAACCTAAACAAATCCTTGAAACCACTAACATAAATACCTTATTCACCCTCCATCTGCTAAACATAGTTTGCATGCCCTCTATGTTTGACAAAATTATGATTTTTTGTGTGTTTCGAACCCCCTTTCAGAGCCAAATTGCTCTACTCTTAAGCCTCCAATTAGCTTCATTTTCATTCAAAAATTTTGGTTCTCCACGTATCCATAACCGCAACATATTTTTTCTTCTCTTCAAATAGGTATCGTTTAGGGTGATTTTCAAAATAAAGATCCAAAGAAATTCTGATGTCTCTAAGTTCTTGGTCTACAATTTTTTTTATGTTATTTTCCCAAGTAATGGACCTACCTTTGATTCTCTTCAGATTATTTATAAATTGGATCCCTCTAGAGACACTTCATTCATCATCATATGGGATCTACAATCTATTGACCATCTCTTTTAATTCTTCATCTTGCACCTAACTAAAGTTAAATTTAAAGGAGCTAGGGGGTTTATTCACTACCAAGACAACCTCCATAAAGATGAGAAAGTGGTATGAACTGCCTCATTTTTCCCACCCACTATTTGAGGTTTACAACTGAATCAAGACCACCTTCATTAACTAAAAATATGTCTATCCTCTTAGCTATACCATCAGCACCAACTCTCTTATTCCTCCAAGTGGATCTGAGTTTTCAAGGAATAATATCAAACCAACCAAATTCATCAAATCTGTGGATAAACAAGTCTAACAAAGGATCCTTAAGGGCATCCAGACCCAAAATTTCACCTTCTCCCAATGAGAATTTAAAATCACCACCAATAATAACTTTGTGCTCGCCTGTCATATCATATCTAAAAAAAGGTTCCCAAAAAGGGACCCTTGGTTGATAGGGGTGTTCAACATTTATAATGAAGAAAACATGCCCCATCTTTTTAGAGAACAAAGAAATCCCTAGAACAGAAGAAAATTTCCAGGTATTGGTACAAAGGAAAAGACAAATTATCCAACCTGTAATAAGGCCCTCGAAGTGATCTAAAGCATCCAAATAGGGTAAATCCCACTCAAGGATCAAAATATTTAATTAAGTCACAATACCCTCTCCAATAGAAAGGGTCTCCTAAAGAAGAAGGATCAAAGGTTTTTTTGTCTAAAATCAATCTCTTTAGGGAAATTTTTTTAGCAGGGTGCCCCAACTCATGGACGTTCAAAGACATAATCAACATTAAGGAAACAATGATTTTGGACTGTATTCTCTAAGGGTCCTGGGGATAGTGCCTTGTTTACCTACCATTACATCACAGGAGACTTGAACCCTCACATTTTCCATAACATATGGAATGCAATATATAAATGCATATAAATACTTTTAAAAGCACTATCATAACTAAGTAAAAAGTGAGAGTTTCAAGTGATAAGGAAACTAAGAACATGAGAAAGTTATATTACTACAAAAAAATCATAAACCCCTGGTTTAAATATCAACACTATTTTTATGTTATTGCTATCTTAAACAAGAAAATAATTATTGCCATAAAGAATATAAAAAAATATGGAGACAAACAAAACCCAAAACACAATAATATGAAATAATGTATACAAACTATGAGACAAATAAAGTAGAAGATGTAAATCGCCTCTCTGAGAATTTCCAATTTCCAACCCATAAAGACGATAAATCTAACTCACTAAATATTATAATAACAAGAGCCATGTGATGGAAATGTCCCCGACATTGCCACATGCTTTTGAGAAATGGGAAAATGTATGGGATGGGAAGAGTAAGAAGGAACATTGCAAGAGCATTGAAGACCATTAAACTATGAAAGCAAGAGAAAGAAAATTCTAGAAAATTCTACCACTGGGCATTGACAACCATGCATCAACTGTGGCAATACAGTGCTATTTGCAAGAAACATAACTTTAAATATTAGTGTTGGATACGTAAATGTAAATGCAACTTTGACTTCCAAACACTTCTGTTTTTTGTTTTCAAGTTTTAAGGTACCGTTGAAAAAATTATCTCATTGCTATAATGATAAGGGTGAAGATTAAAATTATATATAGTTTGGAAAAAAATGAGTCATAAATAATATAAATTATCTTAAATTATGATAAAATAATAAAGATAAAGATGAAAATGACATTTGTATATACTTTCACTATAATCATGTATAAGTAATTTAAATTATCACATTAAATTAATGAGATATAGTTTCACCATAAGCAAGCATAATGATAATGAATATACATGGCAGGTAGATATTATTATATTATAGCTTTAAACTATGTGGTTCAAACCATGGAAGGTTGATAAATTGCCACCAAAAACCTTTACAATAAATAAAATTAAAATAATACGATGTGACCATGGAAATGTTTGTTCATCTTAGAAATGTTTGTCATCACGATATCTAGGTTATCCCTAAAGTATTCCTATAGCTCTTTTAAAGACTATGATAATGATTTGCTAGAAACAAAATGTTACATTTTTAAAGATGATACACTCTCTAACATGGGCAGTAGGTCAACATTTTTATTCTAATGGATTAGCACGTCATTCCAAATGCATTGAAATCAGATTTTATATGACAGAAGAAAACCAACATGCAAAAGTTAGTTCTTATTACATAAGCAAGTCATGACTCATTAAAGAGTGGGGGGTTTTCCATGGTAGTCATCATTGGTTCATCTTTGGTATTCTTCTTACTCCCTTAGGGAGATGCAATTTTCTAGAAAACTAAGGTTCATTTAGCTTATGCCGTAGATAAAATGATCAACAAGCTATTTGGGTTTATAAAGTGGTGGAATGACCTTAACTTTTTCAGCTAATGTTTTCTATATTATTTTACTTTTATGTATAATTAGAAACTATCTAGAATCAAAAGGTCAAAACAACAAATTTGTTTACCTAAAACATTTTAGAAGTCAACACTTATATTCCCTATACCACTTATTCATTGATAAATTTATCATATTTAAATTTAAAAACCTAAAAAAGAAATGTTTTGAAACTGTCAAAATCGTTATAAGTATCAATCTATTTTCAAACTCTTTATTAACGATGATTTTTTTAAATGAGTTTTTTATACTATTTCATTAAAAATCATGTAAAAAGCCATGCATATATGATATTGATTATTTAATTTAATTTTGTAAATCATTCTAAAAAAAATTAAAGTAAAATCATGAATGTTTTGTCTCATGTTATAAAATGAATTTTCTATTTTAAAATAAAATAATTTTTCATTAAATTAATTAAAAAATATAATGTTGATTGAAAATGTGGTTAATTAAAATATTTGCATTTCATTTAATTATATGATATTGATTATTAAATTTAATTTTGTAAATCATTATAAAAATATTTCATTTAATTATTTCAAGTTGGATATTGGATAAAAACAGTTTTATTTAAATAAATTTAAACAACTAAACATAGAACTAGAAACTTAAAATTGAATTGAAGAATGTGGTGACCTCATTTCCAAATGAAAACTAAATGGAAAAATGTGGTGACCTCATCTCCCAATGAAAATTGAATTGAAAAAAGTGGTGACCTCATCTCCAAATGAGAGTGTGAATGTTCTTCCATTATCCTTCCAAGCATGGCCTGTTTTTTATTGAAAAACCCATGGCATGGCTTTTACCATTAACATATATGCATATGATGTTGATTTAAACATATGCATATATCTTTATTCATTGTTATAGCATGGGCATGCTTTACTAAACCTTGGGAGTGAGTTTATATGTACAATGTGTCATAATGTGTTTTGTTCTCATGTTAAGTGTGAAGAGAGGACAAGGTGAATAAGGTGTGAATGTGAAAGGTAAGATTTCTTTATATATATATATATTCAAACATCAACTTATGTTAGCATGACACTAACAATGTCACTTAAAGATAGCAATTGATGGTATATGTTTAAATATATATAGAATAGATAACTAGTATGGTTTAGCTATGGATGTGATTCACTCCATCGAATCTTAATATAAGAATCAGTTTATGATATCTACCTATAAGAGTCATTTTATGAGATCCACCACTTTGATGGGTTCAAATACATACCAAGTAAATATTCAATAGTAACCTATGGAAATTTGATAATCTCAAATCTATTTTGCAAACTGCAATATCATTTTTCTAGTATTCATGTTTTTTTTTAATAATACTATCATTTTTAATCAACTTTTTATGATAAATCATTTTTTACTTTTTAATATCATAAAGATTTCATGTATTTCAGTTGCAACACTTGTAATATCAATTTTAATCATTTTTAACTATCTTACATGCAATTGAAATATCATATAACCATTTAATATCAATATCATATACTTATATTAATATTATTTACATGATAATAAGTTCAAAGCTTGGTATAATAATCATTTCCCATTTTTAATTATCTTGCAAGCACCTACAATATCATATAATTATTTAATATATTGTTTTAAAGCATGACCTACTATTCCAGTTTTAGAATTAAGGTTGCTGCACCCCAAGACTAGAACCCCAGAATTGTAGGCCCCACTACAATTACCGTTGTGGCAGACCATTTAATATCAATATCATATGCTTATGTTAATATCATTTAACATGATAATAAGTTCAAAACTTATTATTCATTGTAACTTCTGGTTTGTCCAAAAAAAAAATTAATAACAAGGCCGTTAAAGAGATTTACTATTTCATTTAATATCAATATCATATGCTTACTTATTGCATGAAGTTGTTCTCTCTTCTCTAGGTGGAAATAGCTTTTGATTTCGGGAGATATTGATAGGCTCTCTCCAGAGGGTTTTGGAATCTGCACTACATTAACCCGTACATCTTGGAGACTATACCATCAAATCAACGCTTGAATAGTTACAAGGCTGGAATAGTGATCACATGGGAATTGATGATGTCAACATATACTAGCAATTGCCCCAAGGAAGGTGCAATAATACGCCGTTAAGGTAGTTGTTAGCGGGTAAGTGAGAAAAAAAGTGTAACATTGAAGTGAGCAAAAAAAATGGAGAATAAATATAAACCAGATTGTATTGAACTCAATTTTACCCCATGGTAAAGTAGATCACAGCCTACTTTTCGTGGCTGAAAGTTGTATTATTTTCCAAAAGGCATCCTCGATATCTTGGGCACCAACTCACCATGCCCCTTATCCAAGAAACTGCAATAAGACAGATGGTGCAAGCATTATCTAGAACGAACGAGAATAGGCACCTTGGAAAAGCAAACATACATGTATATTTTTAGGCAACAAATTATTCCTTTGGTTTTCAGAAACAACGAATATTCATTCAATAAAATTTCACAAAATCTTCAAGGATATCGAGTAGGCAGGGCCAGCCATGTTCACACTAGATGTGTCGAGGAGAATCCAAGTACTAGGTACAAAGATGCATCTATTCCAGCTAAATAACTAAAAGATATAAAAGAACGGATTCTCAAAGATATTGCAGCTACATTTCCATCAACTGAATAACGTTGTTGTGAATATTCTATAATTTCAAGCATATAGGATTTTGTATCTTCATCATGTGGCCAACTCATTAAGCCAGCTAGTTAATCCTAAATATAAGATAAATCATTAAGTCAATCTACGCATCCCTACAAAAAGATTTTCCTAGCAAGAAATTTCAAATTTCTTGAAAATAATAGTACAAAAGAAAATCTAACCATCTATTTTGACTTACATTTAGACAACTTAATGAGCCACTAGTAAATAGTCTGCAAAACTAACATGGCTGCAAAAGAAGGCCATATAATATCATTAAATGAGTATCATCTGAGAGTTGAACGGTCTAAACTATCCAACCAGTATATCTCTGCATGCTTTCTCCTCGACTGAAACATAAACAGACAGAATTTATATACTAGAGTAGTCTGAACTAAATTCATTAAACAACTGAAAGAAATATTATCCAGAGAGAAATACTAGAAGACAATGGACAAACTTGTATTTGCTTGACATTAATAACTACAAAATCCTAGCTAAGGAATGACATACTGTTCATACTCAATTTGGTCTACAGACAATTGACTAAGTTGGGAAGAAAATTTCTAGAAGCACTCAAGGTCTCCAGTGTAAAGGTAACCATGTACCATGCAGACACTTCAATACTAACAGAGAGCTAGTGAATGATTATGATAGCAAAGACAAGTAAAAAATTGCTCTCTGAGCACCAAATTTAGCATGCAATTTTAAATAATTCCGATGCACCTCTAGGCATTTGCACAATTTTGAGTGTGAGGTACCAGAGCTTAGATGCCTGATTAGTTGGTGAAATGTCCCACTTGAATAGGTCTCTGAGGCTGTAGATATGAGACTAATTTGGCAAACATACAGATGTTACAAGGAAAATGATTTCATATACTCAAAACAGATCTAGAAATAGAAACTTACAATCAAAGCTGGTCCAGCCTATCCGCTGATTTTCTAGGTCATGCACAAAAACTTTGTATTTTAGAACAAGATCTGCAAGGTAAAAGAAATATTTCAGTTCATGATACTATCAAGAAATTTATAAGAATTTAAGCCAGTTAATATTAAGATTTAAGTTTTAATGAAATCATCTCATGTAATCATTGTTCCACCAAGTTTAAGGGATGCAGAGACATGAGGACATGGGGATGCATCAATGGGACATGTGGAGAGATCCCATAAATTTTACGAGATGTTAGGATCCCCAACATAGGGTTTTGCCCAAAACATCAAATATATAAAAAAGCTAAAACACACAAATCCTAAATTTAAAACATAACAGAACTTTTTATGCATAGGAGAATCATTGTATTTCTCATTTTAAATCAAAATGAAATATAATAATCCATCATCATTTAAAAAGAAAAGAGTCAATTCAATTAATTATGTCAACAGCTAGGTTGGTGAAGGTGTATACAGATGTGAAGAGCTAGGTTGTATTCTAGGCATAGCAAAAGTTTAGACCAGTCATAACTGATCGGTCCAAAAGGTGTATACAAATGTGAAGAGCTAGGTTGTATTCTAGGCGTAGCAAAAGTTTAGATCAATAATAACTGATCATTCCTTCACTAGCTTCCTCAGAAAGCGTTTGCAAATCCTAAAGGCTTTGAAATTGGTCAAGACAGTAAGATATAGATGTGAAGAGATAGATTTTATTGCATGCATAGCAAAAGTTTAGATCAGTCATAACTGATCAGGCACATGGAACACATAATTTTACATTATGCTCTGTAAAACTAATATACATTCAATGCATATCTTCATTTGCAATGACGAGACTAGACTTGAAAACCCATCTGAAAACATAAATGACAATTCACGGCCATGAATTTCAATTCACCAAGTTGGCAAGGAGCTTACCCACATTTCATTAATCCATAAATGATAATTCACACCCATGAATTTCAGTTCACCAAGTTGGCAAGGAGCTTACCCACATTTCATTAATCCATAAATGATAATTCACACCCATGAATTTCAGTTCACCAAGTTGGCAAGGAGCTTACCCACATTTCTTTAGGATTAAATTTGACGTTGCCAAACATTAACACAACTAATTTTGATGGCAAGAATATTTATACCATTTCCAATAACAATTACCAAACCAAACATTGAATTCCTTCCTGTAAAATAACTCAAAAAGTTATAAATTCAATTCATAATCTCTATCTCAGCAACACATTATTCTACCAAAATTAAATGGCATTATAGCCAGAACAACTTTTAGCCAGCCAATCTTAAGAACTTGGCTGAAAAAACAAAAGCTTCATAATGTATTACTAGTCTATAAGTCGTATTACTAGTCTATAAGTCCTGCAATTCACCAATAAGGAAGAGAAAATACAGCTGATCCAATATCTGCAATTATTTATTCATCATCCTCAGCATTATTCAAAGCGTTCAACCGAGCAATCAATTTTGCCTTTCTCTCTTCATAAGTTAGTTTCCTTATCAAATAATTGTCAAGGTACAAGATTTCACATGTTAATGACTCAAGTTAAAGTTGCCACAATATTTCAATAATTCCAAAGTACTCAGAACATATCAACTGAAAACACTTACTACTTCTACTCTTTAGGGACTCTCAGCGTGTTTGATTGTCGGGTCTACTAGAATAGCAGTACGCACACTCCTGTACAACTCTTCAATGCTTTCAGGCTCTATACCTTTCTTGATATATGTGGTAAACTGAGATTGGTACTTTTCTGGTTCATCTTCTTTCAACATCTACAAGTAGCACAGAATGCTAGTACATACCAATGAATGGATATGGAAGACTATAAACAAAACCTAGTTATGAAGATGTAGAGCTCAACCTCTAAGTAACATCAACTTCAACTAACATCACTAGAACATACTAACATGGGTGGCAAAAATAGTTGCACTTCTACCTAGTAGTATGAACTTCTAAATATTTTTAGAACTTCCTAAAGCTTCAATGCCAATGTACTTTATTGAATTATTCAAAAAAAGTTATTACATAGAACATCACTTGTAATCAAGATATTTACAAAAACCATCAAATTCATTATAAAGCTAAATTCTTCCTTTGTGTATGTAGCTACATTACCTCCCAATATATATTTCCAATGGACTTCAGCATCCAGGCTCTTGCTTTCCTTGCTATAACCAGCAAAACGCTTGTCACTGTGAGGAATATATAATCCTCCATGCAAAGCTTCCTAGACACAAAAGAATGAATGCAGCAAAAAAATATAGTAAAGTTGATATTTAGAAAAAAGCTGAACAGAGGAAAATCAAACCATATATAAGAAATATATAGAATAAATTAGAAGACACTCTCAAAAGAACAAATATTTCAATAACCATGAGTAACCCAAGTAAGAATATAATTATTGCTTTAATTATGCCTAAGAGCATTCCTAAACCCTCTACAAAAAAGATGATATTGTCACCAATACACCAAAATCTAAAACTAATCAATTAACAAATATAAGAAAAGAATTATGATCCCAAGAATTTTAGGGGACAACAGAAGTACAGGGAAACAGAGCAACAAAAAATGCCACACAACTGGAACATGATAAGGCATAAGAAAGACTATACCATCAATTTATAGCTTAAGCAATGGAGTTACCAAAGAGATGATAGTAGTAGCCCCACAATTAATACCATCTTCCTTATTATTTATAAGATATGGGATTGAACACAAAAAATCACTTTTACAACATTTAATTCAATGTAAAAAACAATGGACAGGTTACCGACCTTCAGAGCTCCAAAAACTCTGTTGCCAGTGGTGGTCTTGACAAGACCGACATCCAACAAAGCTCTAAATGGCCTCCTGGCATCATTTGGTTCAACACTGTAGTCCTCGCCAGTGGCCTAGCATACAAATCAGTACAAACTTTAATCCCACATAATTCTAAATAAGCTAACATGAAGGCATATATAATTTGAAATTAACAAAACATCCCATGTATCCCATAGTTAAAAAAGTCGGTTACCAAATATGACACAATACCAAATAACTATAATGATAAGAAACAGAACTGCCAAATGTAATATTCTTTTTTAGCTCATCACAATGCAAAAAATGAATTATCTTATTCTTGGACTACATGGTTTTGAAATACATCATCAAAATTTGCATTTGTAATTAGAAACCATAGAAACAATTAAAAGATGGATTGCATATACCTCCTCGTTGCCAACATATTCCTCATCCATCTCAAGCTGCTTCAACACACAACGTGCCAGCAGGAGACCAATGCAGTATGCTTCATAAGCAAACAATAAATCCATCAAAACCTCTGTTCATTATTGAAATCCAATGCTAAAACACTTGTGAAAACAGTAGGAGACCAGTGCAGTATGCTTCATAATCAAACAGTAAATCCATTTAAATCTCTGTTCATTATTCAAATCCAATGCTAAAACACTTGCGAAAATATTATTACTTATTAGTAATTACATAATAGTGCAATATGAATAGGAAATTAAAGGAAATGAATACAACACAGAATTGAGTAAATGTAAATAAGATGGTGTATAATGGAGATGTGTGCAATGACTCACAAAAATACAATAATACAAGGAAATATAACATGGAAGAAATAGGTCTGGGCATCCTAGTGTAAGTTTGAGTAGCTTGCAGACATACTGCCCACGATAATACAGTTAAACAAGTATTTATAAGGAGTGAGGTCATGTCAATGCAGTACACATCGGTTGAAATGATTGCATACTAGAGAACTTTTACATACAATAGGTAAAACATACAATTATTATGGTCCAACCATCGAACTCTGCAATATGGTCCAGATGTTTATGAACACTGGTCCCATTGTCCCTACATAGATCAGATAGATCAGTAAAAAAAACTTGAAATCAATTCTTCGAAGCAGTGGGATTGTGACTATGATCCTTCTCGAATTGATCGCCGAACACCTGGATTGCCATCCAGCCGCAAATGAGCCAGCCTTCCTATGAGAGGGATCATATTCTAGTGATCTCAAAGTACTTTGAGCCACTCTGTTATATTGTGGGTATATACTTGTATTTTCTGTGTAGTATGTATATCTGGATAGGACTGTTATCACTATTTGATGTTCTGTCCATGGTGGCAACCTGCTCATTTTGAAGATGTAAAAAGTTCCTTTGATTCATTGAATACCAAATTATATCACCATTACTTACATAATAAAGAAAATTGCTAAAATTGAGAGGGGTTCAAACCTCTTTGGACCTCATATGAAGAGAATAGAATTTCACATCCCATCAAAATTCAGCAAACTTAACAGTTTTCAAGATTCCTGCATTTCAAGATGAGTATAGCATGAATGGCTTGGAGTAAAAGACACCTTGCAAAAATAGGACTTGCTTGATGTGTGAGTCACTTTGAATATGATAGGTTGAGT
>LPNX010342332.1:47115-71320 GCA_001517045.1 Pseudotsuga menziesii
GTCACTTGTGTCTGTGTAAGAGGGCAAGGAGAGAGCGGTTTATGTTGGCCCCTTCTAGAGTTCTGTCTGTTCATTGGTCTGTGGCAAGAGCTCTCTCAGAACCAGCCAGATCTATAAGAGACAGTTTTCCCATGCGAGTAACAATGCTCAATCCCTCATTTACTTTGTACTCTAGCACAACCTACAATGATAACAAATCATTTAACGAGAAGTATATGCTTGGAGATCTACTAAATGAAATTTGTGAGGGAGATGAGTGTCTTCTAAAGAATGTGACTAATAAAAATAGTTGTAAGATAAAATTTCAAAGTACCATTACCTGCAAGATGGCATGAGATCAAGATGAAGTTTCATTAACTCGAGTCGGCTCTGTCATTCTACTCTGATTGCCTTGATGAAGCAAGGCCATCACCTGCAACCACCAATCATAAAAAATTGCCCTTGAATCAACTTCATTAACATATATGTCAAAAGTTATAAGAGAGGACAGATTCTCAAGAGAAACCATACCTCTTCAGCAGAATATGCCTGATAATGAGTAAGCCCTGCAGCTACAATAGCTTTCCTATCAATATTGTTGGATATTCTTTTTAGAAACCACAAGCCTACAAAAGCAAAAAAACCAACAAAATGAAAGATATTACCTTATTATTATAGTCATTGATCTTTTCCTTGAGATTTCGTACTTCGGCCTGCAGATCAGATTGTTGTTTATTCAGGGATAAGATGTTTTGCTGCAGATCCTTGATTTCAGCCTCTAGTGCCTGAATTAAAGGATGCTTTGACTGTCTCTCTGCCTCAATCTCGGCCAATTCTCATTCCAACTGATACCCAAAAAACAGAATAAGCATTCAAATCTAAACCAGTTCACTTTGACAAAAAATATATGACGCGAACTAATTATTTTTCATATGAGAATTTGGACAGAAAACCTCAGTTTTCCTCTGTTCTATCAGCGACTCCTTCTCCATTTCCTCATCGCAATCCATTATTGATTGGCTTACTGCTAATAATTTCTCTTTCCTGCATGCGAAGAAAAAAAAGCACGAGGGTTTCAGAGCATATGATGTTCACCTCACCTATATCGGTAGAAATTGATGAGGGCGCTGAAGAACTTGATGGTACGCTGGGGATTGGGCCTGAAAATATCCTTCGAAGAGAAATCGCGGACTCCAGCGGCCTGCATTATCTTCTGAATTTTGGAAATAGAATTGACAATGGCCGCAGATTCTCGATGCAAGGCCTGGTCTTCCAGCACCTCCAAGCCGCAGAAGACCGGTAGCTCCGTCTCGTTCCTAAACCTTAAAACCCGCTCTCATTCTCGCGAATTCAATTCCAAACAGGTCGATGCATACTACATACCATTTCATGGACTACTTGCGTGCTAGCCCAGGAAAATCGTTAGCTCAACACCCTGAGCTGAGCAGATGTTGCAGGTCGAATCCGGCATTACGAATCCTGGTAAGCGGATGTTTTCTGATTGCTGCGGGGATCTGTTGTTGCTGCTCGTAATCCTTCCTCATGTGTTGTTGGTTATAACTTCTGCAACACGTAACCGTAAAACCCGTGCCCACACCCAGAACGAGAACACAGCGGGTAAACCAAAAAATCAACAGACAAATATAAAACACACGTCGTAATCTCATTGGAGCCATAGACGAAAGTCAATAGTGGTTTTCCGAACTTGTTCGGAGAGAAACGCCTTACAGCATAATTAAAGACGCCAACAAATGAACGCCTTAAACAAGTCACATAGTTTATATCACCGTTTAGACGTCTATACGTCTATAAGGGGTACTTATATTAC
Organism: Pseudotsuga menziesii; assembly: GCA_001517045.1. Lineage (NCBI taxonomy): Eukaryota > Viridiplantae > Streptophyta > Pinopsida > Pinales > Pinaceae > Pseudotsuga > Pseudotsuga menziesii. Next base: position 48,923 of record LPNX010342332.1, read on the forward strand.
GATATTGGGAATCATTTCCCAACAATAGAAAGGAACCGGATCAGATATGTGAATGAATGTAACGATTATAAGTACTATGAGAAAATTTTGCAACAACTATCAGTGAGCTACATGAACAAGTCAAAAAAAAGTTACAAAACAATTATACTAGTATAAAGTGAGATCATATTAGAAATGAAGGGAGAATAATTATGAATATTGGTGATATGGTGTTGTCTCACTTAAGGAAAGAAATATTCCCCAAAGTGGAGTACAACAAGATGAAGCTTAAAAAGATAGGACCATGCAAAGTTCTTCGAAAATATTCTACAAATGTATATGAAATGGAATTTCTTGTAGGTATTGGCATTTCCCCTATTTTTAATGTGGTGAATTTATATCCTTATTTAGGTAATGATACAGGCCAGTCTATAGATGATTTCAATGATAATGGATCAGAGCACATACAATGGCTAAAGCAAATGCCCAGGGAAAAACATTTAGAAGCTAAAGTTATTTTGGACACTAAAATTGTGAGAACAACCAAGAGAAAGGAGTTCTTGGAGTATTTGGCGAAATGAAAGGATCATCCAAAAGAAGATTCCACCTGGGTAAGTGATGTAGATTTGGAAATGAAAGGTTATTCAGTGAATGAAGTCATGAGCAGGAGCTCATAAACTTCTATCCTTGGGAGTCTAATGCAAGGGAATCAAGTCTAGCTTAACATGTGATGACATGGTCACATGGAACGTGGAGGGTGCAAATTGTCAAAGGACCAAGTTGTAGTGCTTAACCAAAGATTTAATTTCTAGTTATTTAGAAGTATATGAATATTATTTGTAATTCCAGTTGGTAGGATAAATGTGAGCTAGTTTTAATGTTGAGATAATTTAGTCATGCTCAAATTAGATCTCAAATTAGTCAATGGTCATTCGAGGAAGAGAGGGACTCCCCTCTGTTTTTATATGTGTAAACCTTTCATTTTGAGTTAGTTGGAAAAAGTTTTATGTAATTGAATACAGAGAAGTTTTATTGTGTGGGAAAAGATTAGATATTCAGAACTCTTTCTCCTGTTACCTCGAATATTTATGAATGAAATGAAAATTCATGTGTGAATGGAAACTGTTGGAGTTTTTGAACTTTCATTTGGTATTAAAAATAATGAAAACGTTATGATCGTTTAGGTTTAGCTACGTGGAGTTTACTTCTTCTATTTAAGAGAATTAAATGAGGTTATAGAGATTTATTCTTTGCCAAATATATGAGTTTGAAATCTTATGAATGCGTGTAATCTAACTTGAAATAAATAGTAAAAGAATGATATTTAGGTAACGTTTTTCTTTGTTTATAATGAATTTTCTGCTATAGAATATCACTATTTTGGTATTGATAATCGTTTTTCTCCCAAATAAGAGAGACTGTCACTGTATTTAACCATAACTAGGTTGTGCAAGTCTTTCCCAACGTATCCAGGAAAGAACTGAATGTGTTTTGGAAAGTTACAAGTGGAAAACTAAAAACATAGTACCCCTATGTTTTCTTTTGTTCATTACTACATGACTTGCATATTGCTGTAGTTCTTTTAAATTATTCTTTTTATTTTGAAGTTGGGTTATTTAATTGTGTTTGGTTGAAGTTGTGGGCATCTTACCATTCATCAATAGAGAAGTGAATTGTTGGTTACTAAGTTGAAGAGTTGGTTAACATTTTGAAATTGGGATTTTTTTGTGTGTCCTCCCGAAGCTTACACCACAAGTCTAGTTAGTTATGTCTACAAACTAAGGATGGAAAACAATGAAGGAAAAGATATTTACATTAGGAAACTAATCGAGCTCACATTTGGTTAGTAAAGGATCTTCTAATAAGCTAAGGAGATCCAACACCACATTTTCCTTGCCAAGTTTATCAAGGAATTGCAAGTTAAACTCTTGCAATAACAAAATCCATTGTGTGATCATGATGCTACTAGGGGGTTTTTTCACTAGATAATTTATAGCTTTGTGATTGGTGTGGATAGTCCATCTCATTGCACACCTAGTAGGTTCTCTACCTCCTTTGTATATTGTAATTTCCTTTACAACTGGAATTAGGAAACTTGCCTACTCATCAAGTTTGGAATAAGTTCATCCATTTATATTTGTTATACTAGTCACATGTATTTTTAACAATTTCTTAACAATGATTTTGGAAATTTTGAAGGATAGTCTAGAACACTTTTTTACCCAACACTTTTTAACCTTAAAATGTAGATGTAAAAAGAAGTAATTTTTTGTGATGATAGATCATTGTGCACTCTATTTTTTTAATTAATTTTCAATTCTTTGTAGAATTGATTATCTTGAGATTATTTTGGACTCAAATAACATTTTTTAATTCCTTTTAAGTTCTGAAATTTAATTATAAAAAGCTTCACATGGCCTCTAGCTATGAAAATATAATACGTTTTAAAATTTAATTATAAAATGCTTATTATGGCAACTAGCTATGAAAATTTAATATAGTGGAACTTATGCTCTAGAAAATTGATAACTAGGGGAAGTACAAAAACACATAGTAAAGATACCAACAAAAGAAATATACTTATTAGTTTATTCCTTTCAGGTTGGCATGGACTTTTGTAATCACCTTGAAACCTTTTTCATTAGCCCTGCACATAAACCTATGCATTACTGCAAATTTTATCCTAATTTTTCATTCAAACATTCAAACAAATCTTTATCTTAGCCAATGTTATCTACCATACCGTTTTTTCCTCCAATGAGTAAGTTGGACCTCTTATTTGGCCTCGTAATGAGGCGAGGGCCAATTCCACATAAAATTACTCTATTATTTTGATCCAAAATGTGAAAAATATGAATATGTGAATTAATGTTAAGGCAAGTTCAACATTAGTTCTCCAACATTAAAAGTTTTACATCAATCCATGGAGGAAGCTTAGATATGGTTATTGGCATGCTCGCCACTTGTATATACTTTAATCCCTACAGTATCATAGTTCTGCACCATGTCCACCACTTACTCCATCATAACTTGTGTTCATCATAGCTCGTGTTCTTTGCTTAGCTCCATTCCAATGTGAGCTTGTCTAGAGATGCAAGAATAACAATTTCCTCAGAGAAAAAGAGTGTTGAAGGCATAAATGACCTTATCCCTGCTATGTAGATCATGTTTTTTCTGCAATTATGTCAGTAGTACATTTGTTGTTGCCCCCAAGGTTCTTGGATGTCATTGTGAATTGGTGAGGCATTTGGGGCACCACCAAATAAGGAAGAGATGAGGTAGGTGGATGCGAACAGTTGGAGCTGAAGAACCCCTTGACAAGTTCCATTGTTATGTTAATGGATTTTTTCATTGCATCAACCCTACATAACAACATACCAAAGTCGCGCCAGCTATTTTTGTTGACCCAACTAAGTTGATTCAATAACATAAAAGCCATAAAAAGAAGTAGATGCAAATGTAGGAGCAATGAGATAAAAGAGATAGTATAGATACACAGAGCAACATAAACACGCTCTCACCTCTACCATCTGAATAGCTCTCAAAATCTTAGCAGGTCCGCAGATGATGCAAGGTATTATCGGTGCACTCACCTCACTTAAATTCCCTTTTGTGTCCATTCATTTTCAAAATTTACCTGATTGGCCTTGCATTTGATTTCAGATCCTTTGTTTTTATTTCATCATGATCGCTTTTGACTGTGAATAATATGGTTATTTGTTTATTGGTTGTCTTTTAATTTTGCAAAAGATATTTCTTATTCTTATCATGTTGAAATTGGTATTAGTTATGTGGCAGTGCTTTCTATTTGCATTTATCGTCTTAAAATTGTTATTAGCTATTAGGCATTGTTTTCCATTTACATTCGCAGAGACAAATTGCATTGTACTTAACGTCTTGTGATGGTAAACAATGAATGGAAACCCAACATTATGGATGTGTTAGTGGAATGTACCAATTGTAATGACATCTACAAGGTGGGTATCTTCCTCTTTCTAACAGTTTTAAAGTATCAACCAATTTCTCACCATATATAAATTACATGGTACAACCAAATGAAGTCTTGGAATGCTGGCATAGTCTACTTTATGTTTTCCAAGTCACTAATTACAATGGAGTCAACAAAAATAAATTCCAAGCCTGAAAGTTTGAAAATGCTATTGAGAAATTTTATCATTATTGAACTTGTTTTTTTCCTACTTATATTTCAAAAAGGGCACTTTACAAAATATGTTCATTTAGATTGAATAAATATGTCATATGACATTGATTTTTTTTTAATGGAAGTATACCCAACAAATCTCAGCTAAAGGACAAATTGCATACGTGGAAAATCCACGTATTACTTTTCCTTTTTAGTATTAATACATTAAAAAAATTTAAAATATGCATGGTTCATGTAAGAGACCGGTGAGTTGTGTGAAAATTTTATAGATAAATAATCTACTCCTTTTCTAACAAATTCATCTTTACATTTATTAGGGTGTTGCAATAAAATGACAAATCTATAATTTATATATAAATTAGATCGTTAAAAAAACCATTTAATAAAAGCTCACACTATTGGTGTATTTATGATGCAACCATAGCTACAGCTTTTGTAATATAGTTCTACACCTTTTGTAATATAGTTATTATTGTGGTTGGGTTTTGCAGTATCAAGATCCACTGCTTCTGTATGATAGCTTATAAGTAGATCTTTCATCTCCCAAAGGAAATGAACGTAATATTTCTTTTTCAATTTATTTATTAGGTATGTGTAAGTGCAAATGATTAGGTCGTGGGTTTGAACATCGTGAACTTTTTAGTTTCATCTATAATAAAAAATACACTTCTTTAAATTCTAGATTATTAAAAAAAATACAAAGTAAAAACATATAATATAAAAATATTAAATGTCAACTTGCTCATGACTAGATTTACTTGCTGCGTTGCATCCACCTTTGTTTAAATATATAGTGATTGTGGAAAGAAAAAAAGTGCAAAGTAAAAACATACAATATAAAAGAATCAAATGTCAACTTACTCATAACTAGTCGACTTGTTGCATTGCATCGACCATTGTTTAAATATATAGTCACTATGGGAAAACATAAAGGAACCCTTGTTTAAGTATATAGCATTTGTGGAAGAACATAAAAATGTTAATCTTTACAACTTGATATTGTAGAATAACTTGATAAGGTTATTTTATAACTTGATATTGTAGAATAACTATTTTTATATTTTCAATAATTTATGTGTTAAGTTTATTCATATTAATATTTTTTTTTATAAAATCTAAATTCAAAAGTTTTTAAATTGTGTTTTTGAATCCATAAATAGATTAACACCCTAAAATATTCCATAACATTCAAACTATGCAATTTATATAGCTAATATATGTGATTCTAAGAATGCACATTCTAAAATTCTACTATTTAAGTCCAAATAGGCTGATTTTCCAAGCACACTGGGAATTTTTAAAACATACCGTTACATTCTGATTCTACAAAATAAAAAAATGCCTGAAGAAAAATGATCATGTAGTCTAAAACATGGAAATTTTAGACATCTCCCTTAATCTAATAATGGAAAAGAATATGATTAATCAATGACCTACCAACTCACTTAGAACAATCAAACAAAATAGCCTTCTCCTTAGAACAATCAAACTAATCAAACCAAATAGCTATTTGGTTTGATTGTTCTAAGTGAGTCGGCAAGTCATTGATTAATCACATTCTTTTCCATTATTGGATTGAGGGGCATATATGGTTAAAGGTTACTTGGTTTGATTGTTCTAAATGAGTTGGTAGGTCATTATTAATGTTATTTAGTAATTACAAAAATGGGTGTTATTATTTTTTTTTAGAGAGGGGTTTTAGGGAGTAGGAACAACTATGGAGATAATTTCATTGAGAATATATACATTTTATAGTAATTTTTTAATTAATATTCTTTTTTTTTTGTAAATTATAATCTTCAACTAATTTTTTCTGTTTTTTCAAAAAGAAAAAGTTCTAACTTGTTTTTTTTGTAAGTAAGAATAACTTCATTATATTAACACCATAAAATGAAAATTACATCATGAAAACCTCAGTCTAAATGGTCCAGAATAATCCAACCTTGCCCTCTTCCCACAAAAGTTCTAGCCAACCATACTGCCCCATAAGTACCGATTACAGAGAGAATTTAACATGAGTCTGTGACCCAAGGGTTTGTGATTTCCAAAAACATTCCTTCCCAACATATTTAATAAAAAAAGGGAACTTGACTGCTAATAACACACTACTAAAGACTACTAGCATTAGAATTAAGAAAACTGACAAACTTTCAGATAGGAGGCACTAAATCCTATGATGACCATTGGTTTAATAAACCACTAACAACTCGACCTTTTCAAAGAAAAATATATAGAAGAGCGGGAATGCATCCCATGTGCAAATTGTCCTCATCTGACTTCTGAAGGCGCGGGAGGGACCTGAAGGTCGAGTCCCTTGATGAGCGTATGAACTTTGACATTCAGATGTTGGATATCTATGGTCATGGAGGCTCGCCATTGATCTGACTTTTCCTCTGCTACGCCAACCTCCTATCTATAGCAAGGCACCCTCCCAACAAGATTTTTCATAACCCAGAATAGGGACACCATCCTCTCATACAAACTTAGTCTTCATGCGTTATGATCAGGGTCAAGAATTCACTCCTCTTCTTTCTGGCACTCTTCATGGAGGGTTTCTCTATCCAGCTCCTCCCATAATTGTCTGTGAGTGGCATTAATTCTTTATTGAATTTCCTTAGGGAGCTCGAGCTCATACATCCTCGACTCCCACATTGCTTTATTTTGGGCTCTGGAAGCCTTCCCAAACTCCTCCTGGTTTAAGGATTGCTTCCCTTTCCCTTTGCCACCCTCCATTATTTTTCCTCCACACTGTCTCTGGGAATTCACCCAAATGCGTGCCTCGAACTTGTGTTACCACTGAATACATAAAACACAGAAAACAAGTTACTCATGTGATTTTTCCCATCACCTTCCATCTCCCTAAATAGAAATTTCCTGATCGGATACATAATAGCTTCGATATAGATCATGATGCTTTGTGTTATATCCATATCTTGGATCGAATAAATATCACGTAGGAATCCAGATTTCCCTTTCTTGGAATTCATTTCTATTCATTCTCTGATCCTTCGAATTGATGGATTTTGATTATGGTATGAAGTGGTAGTAAATTGTGCATTCCTCTCACATGCACTTACCTCTCGACCACCTTCCTGTCCATGTGCCCTGTTAGATATTTGGGCCCTCCCGGTGTCCTACTTGACTTGTCTCATTAGTGTTATGCATGCCCCAGAGCCTGAGGTTCACACAGTTGTCCTGCCCTGTCTTTTCCATCACCAGGTCCTGATCCTTTTCTTTGACATCTCGACGTGCCTCCATCCCAATGTTGGATAACTTATCTGTCACCTTGTTCCCTTTTCTTTTGAACGTGGTTAAAGGTGGAAGCTAACCCTTTGGCTAAGACCCCTTTGAGATTCTCCATCTAACCTTTTAATCTCCATGATTGCGCCACCATGTCACTTTGGGATCCATTTTGAAGCTTCATTCCAATTGAATCATCACCTGGGAATCCCCTCCAATGATTATAGGAATCCAACAGTTTTCAATAAACATTTCAAGTCCCTGTAGGAGCTTTTCAATATCGACCGCGTTGTTGGTTTCCCAACCAATGAAACCCAACTTGAAACCCATGATGCCTTCATTGTAAGCTCGTATGATGCATTGGCATTATTTGTCGGTCCAGGATTTCCCTTCGAGGCACCATCGAATTTAAGCTTGAAAAAACCCTCGGGAGGACGCTTCTAGTTTTCTATCCCTGTCACCTTCTTAGCAGAGCTAATCCTGGTAACATCCTCCCGTGGGGGTCATGACAGGCCCCAATACCCATTAGAGGAAATTTCAACTCAAAATGGGCCTTTTAACTTTAACTTAAATTCCATGTCATCATGTGTTAGCCAATGAAATTTCTTTAAATTTGAAATACTGTATAGGTCTTAAACATTTTTTTAATATAAATTTGGGGATAGGTATCATAAAAAAAACTACTTTTTTTATTTGTATTTTCGACATATATCCCCGTGTTTTTACTCAAATTTCGATCAGGAGAGCTCGTTGGATGCGGAATTAAATTCCGCAACCAACGAGTACCCATTGAACATAATTTTGATGGACCCCTCTACCACAAACACAAGAAATACCTAAAAAAATGTGATGATGACATCATCATCACATTTTTCATGTATTTCTTATTTTTAGGGTAGTAGGGTCCGTTAAAAGTATGCCGAGTGGGTACTCGTTGGATGCATAATTTAATTCTGCATCCAATGAGCTCTCCCAATCGAAATTTGAGTAAAAACATGGGGAAATATGTCAAAAATACAAACAAAAAAGTAGTTTTTTTCTTTTCTTCCTCCAAAATTAATAAATATTATCTTATTATTTTAACTATTATTTTATTAATTTTTTTTAGGAGGCCCATTTTGAGTTGAAATTTCCTCTAATGTCAGAATGTATGCTTCTGCCATTGAGGCCTCCCAGTCTGAGTTCTCCCAGGTTTATGTCCAAATGGTTTCTTTCATTTTGCTAGTTATGGAAACCCAAACTCTGCTTGCATTCAGGGCCTTACCTTGGAAGGTCTTTGCATTTCGTTCTTTCTAGACATCCGAGAGCACAAGATGTGGGAGAATCTTCCACAAACAATTGAGAATGGAGTTTTGGAAGGGGTTATTGGTCCATTTTGATAGCGTCATGGCCGAGTTTTTCGTTACTCAGTCGACAAATCTATGAAAAATCTCTGCCCCTTGGTCCAAAATGGAAGAGGCGAACTTACAAGCTTGCACAAGAAGCACTGGTAAGGTCCCACCATCCCTCTTTTCTTGAGCTTTTCTCCTATTAATATTCTATTTCTCATCACTAGCCAATTGAAAACTGAAATCTTGGGCCACAGTTTCTTCTTCCACAAATTACCCCACTTTTGATCCGTAGGTTGGATATCGACCTCAGTCAATATGTCATAGGATTATTTCATTGTGAAAAATCCTTTTTGGTTGTGTCCCCATAGCAGATTGTCGTCCCCCAAATGCGTTCTTACACGTCTGTTGTTAAGGGCTTCTTCTAGCATGTCCACTTTCTCCCGCAGGGCCTAAGCATTCCCAACATTCGCTCTCCTCCCAGATGCGGAAGTTCTGATCGTCTTCCTGATTTCTCCATATATCCTTGAACTTGGACATTCCTTGGGAAACACTTTCCTCCAAAATCTGTTGAAACTCCCTACTGCATCCAAGTGGGGGTAATTGTTGCCATGAGTTTTAGCAAACCCATGTTGTTTAATCGTTCCTGACTTCCCATAAGTTGTGCTCCTGAACCAATCCCCTCAAGTACGAAGAATCCCGCTAAATATGAGATCCCAGAGTATATTTTGAGAACCTTATGAGATCTTGTCTATCCCAACCCTCAACGTACTTGATGTGCCACAACTCTTCCCAGGGTTCTCGAGCATGGGAGACCCATCTCCACCATAGATTGGCACCGCTTACCACACTTTCCTTTTTAGGGTCTTTGATTCCCAGTCCTCCTTGGTGCTTAGGAGTACAAACCATTTCCCAATTCACTAGAGCCCACTTTCGATTGTCATTGGTACCGCTCCACAGGAATTTCCATTGCAGATTCCTGATCTCTTTCAGAATGGATTTTGGGGGCGTCAAGCTGCGGAATAGGTAAATTGGCATTGTTTGTAAGATTGATTTCACCAGTACTAGTATGCTGGCCAAATTAAGGGGCCACAGGGTCCAATTCGTCAGTCGTTTTTTTAAGCTATCCATAAATTTTGTCCATGAACCTTTTTTAGCCATCGAATTCACTGAGGGGGTTCTTAGATATTTGGAAGGAAGGGAGATCTCCTGAAAGCCCAAGACCCAGAAAATATTCCATCTTGATATCATGGGAGTGTTGAAGAATAAGACTTGCAAGTTCTGATCATTGGTTTCCAGCCCCGAGGCTTTACCAAAGTCGGTCAGACATTTCTTTAACTTCCTGGCTTCTTGGATAGATGGATATCCCATCAGCATTGTATCATCCACAAACTGTTTATGAGTTTGTTGAACCACCCTCGGGTGAATTTGGAGCCCTCTGATATCATTGTTTTCCCTCAAAGTTTCTATCGATCTTCCCAGACCTTCCACCATGAGAATGAAAAAAGGGGGGGACAAGGGGTCTCCTTTCCTTATACTTCTTGAAGGCTTAATAATTCTAGAAGGAACTCCATTCACCAGAATGGAGAAGAAAGAAGAGGACACTAAACTCATTGTCCACTCTAGCCAGTCTCTCCTGAACCCAAAATCCTTTAGCATGCTTCGAATGAATTTCAAATTAATTTTTGTCATATGCTTTTGTTATGTCTAATTTCACCATCATGCTCAGTATTTTCCTTAATTTTAAGGAGTGAAGCATCTCGTGGACCAAAATAATCCCATAAGTTATCTTTTGTCCCTCTACAAACCCTGAATGGTCAGGAGAAATTAATCCCGGAAGGAGGGGTTTGAGATGATTCACTATTACCTTAGTTATTATTTTGTACATAACGTTGCAAAAACTTATGGGCCTGAATTTGTATGGGGAATCAACACCTTCACGCTTTGGAATTAGGGCAAGAAAGGTTGCAATGGATGCTGCAAAAGTCTTTTTAGAGACCCTAGAGTCTTCAACTATCCTCCACACTTCCATTTTGATGAGATCCCAGAAGTGGTGAAAGAAGTTCACCGTGAATCCCTCTGGGCCCGAGGATTTTCCATCTTCCATCTGGAAAATCGCTTCCTATACCTCAATGAGGGTTATAGGTTTCATCAAGAGATCATTTTGCTCATGAGTGACTAGAGACGGGATAAACATAGTTATTTTCTCTATATCTCCCCTCTTCTCTTGCCTTGACTTAGTTAGTATGTGAGTGAAATAGACATTGAAAGTGATCTCTATTTCCTCCCCAGTTTCCACTCGTTATCCCCTAGCATTTTTTATGGAAATGATTTTATTTTGCATCCTATTTTGAATGACCGAACGTTGGAAGAATTTTGTATTCCTCTCACCCTCTTTTAGCCACCGATTCCTAGATTTTTGTAGGCAGAGGATTTCTTCTTATTTGGCTCTCTCTTCTAACTTGGAGCAGAGGCTAAGTTGTTCCATATTTAGGTCGGAAGTATACCCTTCATTCATCCCAATATATTGAATCTCCTACAGACGGGATTCCAAGATCCTCTTATTAATGAAAATATTACCAAATTCCTCCTCGTTCCATTTTTAATCCTATCTTTCAGACTTTTTAGCTTTTGTTGGAATTTGTACATACTCTAGCCCTCTCCTTCCCTCAACTCTTCCCACTAAGTCCTAATTTTCTCACCAAAATGTGGACGGTCCAACCAAAATTGTTCGAACTTAAAGGGATTTTTGAACTGGGAGCCCAACCCACTCCACATTAATTCAATTGGCTAATGATTTGATCCCATTCCGGGGAGCGTTGCTGAGTGAAGTTCACTTCCTAGATCTAAGATAGATTCAAATACCAAGAATCTGTCAAGTCTGAATGCAATATGTTTTTCCCCAGTCCTTTTGTTGTTCCATGTGAACCACCCCTTTCCAGGAATGATGTCTACCAGTCCTAGTTCCTCTATGGTGTCTCTGAAGATCTCGCTTTCTTTTTCAAGCTTAAGTTGTCCACCCTTGTTCTCCTCCAAGGAGGTAGTGAGATCGAAATCCCCTCCCAAAACCCAGTGATCAATGGACCTCCTATCCCTGATTTTTTGAAGAGACTCGATGAAATCCCTCTTTTCTCTAGCATTGTGAGGTCCATATACATTCATGATCATCCCTTCAACTGAAAACACTACAACCTTAAATTCTGTAGAGAGGGAGCATTAGTTTCCTTGGAAACCCCAAGGCTTGCCCTTATGGGGTCCCATAGGATTCCAAAGCCTCCTGCATAGCCTCTCGCACCAATCCCTACCCCTTCACTCCCTGTCTAGATTTTCTTACTTAGATCCTGGATCTGCGTTTTCGGGCACTTAGTCTCTTGTAGGAAGACAATGGGCGTATTTGTTCACTTAATCTACTTACGTAAGATCCTAACCTTTCATGTTAGGCCCCTAATATTCCATGACAAAATCTTCATTAATAAACTTGCAAACCTAGAGAAGCCTCAATGGTAGGGTACTGTATTGACTCTACCAAACGTATTCCTTCTTTTGCTACTCTCTGTTGTTCGATTTCCTACCCATCTTCTTTGTTGGTTCTTCAAACTTTCGTTTCGTCTCCTTGTGGGATCCTGTGCTAATCCCTAGCTTTAAGGATGGATTCTTTTAACAAGATCACTTGTTCCCGTTGGACGCACCATTTCCCTCTATCCACACAGGATTTCTCAATCCATTTTAGATCCAGATTTTCAATATCCATATCCTTTGCTTCCTCTCCTGTGTCTTGTTCCCATGTTTCTGGTTTCTTCTCTTCTGTGGTCTCTTCCTCCATCAGAGAGGAGGGCTCCAAAATTTCCAAGGATGGATGGATTTCCTGTTTTCCCATTGATTGTTTGTCCAAGGTTTCTTCTGAGATATCATCCAAGACCTCGAATTTGTTTGAAATTGTTATCTTCTTGTTCACCCCCTAGTTGTCCTGCTCGTTTGCCTCTCTTCCTTGATGAAACCCTAGTGAAACCTTGATCCTTCGTATCCTCTTCCTTCCCATGACTTATATTTGGACTATTCATGGGGAAATCCCTAAACATATGACCATATTTGTGACATCGACGACATCGAAATGGGTTCTGGTCATAATATAGGGTTTGTACCGAGTCCTCATCTTCCCACGACATACATATTGTTTTCGGAAAATCTTTTGTCAAATCCATGTAAACACAGATCCTGGCATAAGCCGTGTATCTCTGGATCCTGATTTGTTCTGAGTTTTTGATGAATTTCTCCAGAGAGTTCCCTAAGTCTTCTAAAATTTTTGGGTCCAAATATTTGCTCGACAGAGAATACAACCTAATCAATACTGGCGCTACTTTCATATCTTCCTTTTTCGGACATAAATTTTCCTTCCAAGGTCTCAGGAATAAGCCTGCCAATTAAAACAAGTAAGAGCCCCCATCCATAACTTTGTTCCTATCCTCTAGATTGATAAAAGATATGGTAAAGAAACCCTTGGATCCCAATTGAAGGTCATAGTGCCCCTTGGGTTTCCAGGTAGTATTGATCCACCAGATAGGGGATTTTTCCGAAGGTTGCATTCCCACAAACTTCCTAATCAACGCGTGATCTTGCATATACTGGATTCTTTCCATAATCTTCAAATATTTGACCTGCATGGTGGGGATCAGGGCCGCTTTAGGCATGCACTGCCTTGTCTTCTGCACCATCGGTATTTCTGTTTGGATCTGCGAATGATCTAGATCTAAAGAGATGTCCCTAATCTTCAATCTTGCCGAGTCTGCTACCGGGGAGGCTTGCTCGTCTCCCCCATTTCCTTCGTCCATGCTTCCGTTATTCTTCCCCCCTTCACAAGTCCCCGACCAAACCTTCTTCCTCCAAGCTCTTGCTCCAACCAATCATCTTGATGTTTTTATCATTCTTGAAAAAAAAAGTTGTAACTTGTTATTTCCAAAATAAATCAAAGTTACATTCCGATACATACAAATACTACATCCTCAAAAGACAAAGAAAGTCCATCTTACTATCATCTCCAACTACACCCATCTACACCCATATGAGACATATAGATGACCATACATAACCATATGTCCAAACATAACAACAAGAACAGATCAAAGGAGAAATTATTCTCCATAATAGAGCTTAGATGACATAATTAAATAAACAAGACATCCTACCCACCTAAAAAATAGCTAAGTTCTAGGATCAACCAGATTTGAGGAAATAAATTCCTCAAAGTGAAGTAGTCCATCCATTTGACCCACCGCTGCTTTGGAGAGTTCATCTTCCTATGAATTAAGCTCCCTATACACATGCTTAAAGGAGATCTCTGAGAAAGTGTCAATCGGGGATCTGAACTTGACCAACCCATGTTTCAATTTTTCAAACTACATCACAACATGGCCATTTTCCTAGTCAATCACTAGTTTTGAATCCCTCAGGATCAATGCACTAAGTACCCCTCTTCTTCGTGCAAACCACAATAGTCCCTAAGGCTCTGGTGTTACTACCGACACCCACCTTAATCCTAAGGCAAATAAAATGATTTCTCTTGATATGAATTAAGATTCCAGCCCCACATAGACCATTTGTGGTTGCCCCATAAAAAAACTGCATTGGATGATCATCAAGAAGTAACGGTGGACAAATAAACCTACTTCGTTCAAGAACCATGTGTTCAACATGGTTCGAGTATGCATGTAATGATTTCATATAAACAAATGACAGTAAGGGCTTGACTCCCTCAAAGATAGCATTGTTCCTAGATAACTATATCTCCAACATGATGAGTAACAACAGATTTTTATGATTTTCCTTGGAGTGAAGCCAAGTAAATATGCAGTCCTTAAAATTTGGACCATGCCATATCGACCCAAGTGAGTGCTTTGAAGATACCGTCCTCCAAATTTGTTGGGAAAAATTACACTGGCATAAAAGATGAATAACACTTTTAGCAGCTGAAGAATACAAAACACAGATCCCGAGTCCCATAAAACCACATCTCTGAAGAGTATCCCATGTAAGAACCTGATCATGCATGCACAACCAAATAAAACATCTAATTTTGAGCAGAATCTTCCTTCTCTAGAGCTTAAAAAACCAGAGGTTATCATGCTCAACACCTTCACGAGCAACCATTGCACCATATGCATTCTTGACACACAACTTATCATACGCTTCGTTCCCAATCGGTGCAATGGCATCCTGCTCTGTCGAGAGCATAACCCTAGCTTGCTTCAACAAAAGGATAAAGTGGTTTCATTCAGCATGAATCTCTTCCGAAAGTCCCAAGTCACATGCACTGAACCAATAATCAACATCTGATTCAACAACACCTAGCGTTTTGATTGAGCTAAAAACAAATATATTCTTTGAGTGGAGCACTCAAATGAGGCAACTAGATAGCCAAAAAGATCTTGTAAAACCACCCACAAGATCAATACTAATAAAAATCTGAACTTCTCTACCCATAAACCAGCTAAGTCCATTTCCTAATAAAAGAAACACTTGCATAAATCCATGCCATACACTGGGCATGTTTGTTGTAAAGAGCTTAGGTTACCTAATGCTCCAAAACCCTTTCCCAAAATAAACATCTCCGCAAACTCTTGACACGCAATGCTTGAGTGAACGAATCTAGCCGTTTAATACCGAGCCACCACCACATTCCTTAGGAAGTGCAACACTCTCCCAAAACTTATGTATGAATTAATCAAAAGATTATACTAATAGGAATCTTCAGAGACTTTGTCTTCCAAATAGAATTGACTAAGATGTCAAGTCCACGTTTTCCACACGACGTTTCTAGCGAATGGCAGCCTCCGAGAAAATTTTCCACGCTATGTTCGCCTACACACCAATAATTCCACTTGGCAATGCCTACGACAGCTACTTAAGCAAGGAAGCTTCTCGAGTCTGGAGTCCCCTGGACACCTCCGTTTCTCTCCTCCCACGCTTCACCCTTTCCTCTCCTATTTAAAGCCCTTCTTTGCCTCACAGATTTCAACGGTGAATATCGTCTGAATTCTCACTGAGCTCAATTTTCCGTTTCTGTTCTTGCAATTTCTCACAAGGTACGCAGAAATCTGTGGCAATTGAAGGGGGTTTCGCTTACTGCTTGAGCAATTTATAAAAGATTTGCGACAATTGAAGGGGAATCTGCAGATAAAGAAGTGTACAAAGAAATCTGCGGCTGCAATTGAAGGGAGTTTGGCTCTCTGTCTGTGCGATTTGTAGACATCTTCGGCCATTGAAGGGAAATCGGCAGATAAAGAAGTCAAAGGAGATGGCAGTGAATACGCCTTTCTTTACAGTTCCAGCTGCAGTTGCCGCCATTGGAGCTTTCTGTGGGTTCGAATCTCATCATCATCCATCAATCACAGACAGCCATCATGTAAGTATATATAATACTCTTTATCATTTTGAGTTCTTTGTGAAGATGGGAGGGTCGCTGTCAACATTCCGGGGGCTAGGGTTTCTAATTATTGTGATTATTGGTTTTGCAGAATGAAAGTTACAGTCGGCAGGACGAAGATTTAAATGGAAAATCCAAGAAGGGGCCGCTAGCAGCAACATCGGCTCCACAGTTTGATGCTCTGCATTTTGCTCCCCAATTTGATGGTCTGCACTGCTACGAGACTTTGATCAGTCATTGATTCAATTTGAATGTATCTCACAGAAAATTCATTTCAATTTTAGTAATGTGATAGAATGTATTCTGTTATTGATTCAATTCATTATTATAATATTTATTAACGATTTTTATTTCTTTGCAATTGATATCACGGACAACTTTTTGAAATTTTGAAAAATTGTATTAAATAGTTTTGTGGGATTTAATAAAGGGCCGATTTGCTTTCCAGAAATACCAGTGACGAGGAAGCTAGTCCTGATGAATATTTTTTTCCAGGTGAACCATCTAATTGCAACAGTGAAAAGCATTTACATAATTACATATAAATTAAGTGGTTTCTGTTAAACAGAATTAAAGTAAAGTAGCATATATTTTTCCAGATGAACCATCTAAATGCAAGAGTGAAAAGCATTTACATAATTACATATAAATTAAGTGGTTCTCTGTTAGTAAACAGAATTAAAGTAAAAGTAGCAGCAACATGGGAAATCATTCCAGAGGCATGCAAAATAATGTGAAATTTATCACTCAGAGCTGGTGTGGATAAAATATCCAGTTATACCTTTTCTACCGCTAGAACTGAGGGTAAATATTAATCTAAGGAATCTATCTCAAACGATCAATGCTAATCTCTGTCTCTGCTCTATTCCCAGCAAACTTTATCGTGTTCTTTGGTCAATATTTTGTGGGATTTAATGTTTAATATTCACTTAGTAGTTCAATTCATTAATATTATTGCCTTGGCCAGGATATACTAACCATCAAATGTCTTTTGTGACAGGCAAATATTTCGCCAGAATTTTTGTTTCAATGTTTTAAAAAGTAATTTTGCAATTTTTTTTTAAAACATTTTTCAAAATTTTCGAAAGTTAATTTACAATTTTTTTTATAAAACCATTATTCTAAGTTTTGGAAAGTTGTCAATAATTTTGTTATTAAACAATACTTTTTATATTTAAAATAATTATAACCTTTTGAATTTTAATAATTCCAATTTTTACTAACCATAATAAAATATTTATAACAATTTTAAACATAATAATTTCTAAATTTAAAATAATTATAACCATTTATAAAATTTAATAATTCCATTTTTTACTAAACATAATACTTTGTAGATTTAAATAATTCTAACCATTTATAAAATTTATTGATTCCATTTTGCACTAAACATAATATTTTGGAAATTTAAAATAATTTAACCATTTTTAAAATTTAATAAATCCTGATTGGTTTGCATTATATGCTTTGACAACAGCTCTTACAAATCTGGCTGTCATAAATATCTTAGCTAGGTGTCATGAAGTAATCTGTCCTATTTGTATTTGCATTATATGCTTAGACAGCAGCTCTTACAAATCTAGCTGTCATGAATTTCTTAGCTACCTGTACTGAATTTGTTAGAAATGCGTGGATCTGAAATTTGTTATGAACGCACACGCTTATTTACGTAAGCATTGATTTTTGAATCCTGAAAAATCCAGATAGACGACGAAAAATAACTTGGAGCTAGTGAAAATCGAAATTCTTTGTTGTTAACTCTGTTCTATAATTTTCTTTATAGTGCTGACGGCCATCACTTCCCAACTCCTTGGCTTGGGGTAACCCAACTTGTGTTCTTTGGTTTTTTCTCTCTCGACATGGTTATCTCCGGCATTGTTGTTTTGGGTTTTGGGAATAAGCCTAAATATATAATACTAGGCGCTATATATTTAGCCTCCACCAAACACCTAAGACATGTGTAGAGTCTCTAAGACATAGGTAGAGTCTCTAGGGGCTTAACATTTTAAACCACGCACGAAAAATACCGAAATTTTGTTAGAGATTCGAGGGCAAAAACACCATTAAAATAACAGTGTAATGTGGTAAAACCCCATAAGGGAAAACATCCACGTAGAAAAAGTATTGAAGGTCATTAATTAAGAATGAAGAGATTACAAGACATGCCTTCAGTCTCTAAGACTACCGATTATATTAAGTATCCCAACCATGCACTATGTAACTTCATGAAAGAAGTTACATGAGTGTAACCATTGCTGATTATGCCTGTTATGATTCTCGTAAACACATTAGTTTAGTTGTCATTTAACAATCTACACCTTGACAACAAAATTTATTTAAATACTTTGCTCAAGACTATTTATCACCTTTTTTTTCAAACCAAGAAAGGTACACACCATTGTAACTTCTCTAATAATACTGGTTTTGTGATCGTATATGCACAGTTTTCTTATGAACCTTTTTCAGATCTACTGCACCTTCACTAATGGCTTGTCTTACAAAATGATATTTAACATCAATATGTGTAGTCTTACTATGATAAACAATATTTGTAGCCAAATGTATAACACTTTGACTGTCACAGAAGACAGACACACTGTTATGCAGCCTTCCAATTTCTCTAAGCAGACCTCTCAACCAAATTGCCTCTTTGCAATAATGTGAAGCAACAATGTATTAATCCTCTATAGTGGATAAAGCATCTGTTTCTTGAAGCTTTGACATCCAACTTATAACTCCACTTGCAAGAGTAAAGACATAACCTAAAGTAGACCCTTTTTTGTTTAAATCACCTGCGAAATTTGAATCAATAAAACTGCATACATAATCACTGTTATTATTAAAACCGATACAATAGTCACTTGTGCCTCTTACGTACCGAAGCACCCATTTCACTGCATTCCAATGTTCTTTTCACAGATTTGCCATGTACTTACTAACAACACCTACTGCATGTAAAATATCAGGTCTAGTACACACCATTGCATACATTAAACATCCTACTGTATTGGCATATGGTACACGAGACATATAATCATTTTCTTCAGCACTACTAGGACATAAACATGAAGAAAGCATAAAATGGGAAGCCAAAGGAACATTCACAGGCTTTGCCTTATTCATTTTGAATCTTACAAGTATTTTCTCAACATACTTCTCCTGTGAAAAACTAAGCTTACCATTTTTTTTTTGTCTCTGTGTATTTCAATACCCAAGATTCGTTTTGTAGCTCCAAGATCCTTCATATCAAAAGTCACAGCCATCTAAGCCTTCAACCTGTTAATTTCGTCCATGCTTTTGCTCACAATAAGCATATCATCAACATATAACACTAAGATAATGAATATGAAATTCAACCTTTTGAAGTATAAACAATGATCATATTCACTTCTAGTATAACCTTGGCTCACCATGAAAGAATCAAACTTCTTGTACCATTGCCTAGGAGACTATTTCAGGCCATACAATGATTTCTTGAGCTTGCGAACTAATCTACCTTTATGATGCTGCACAAAACCTTTTGGTTGTTCCATATAAATCTCCTCTTCTAAATCTCCAAGTAAGAAAGTTGTTTTAACATCTAGTTGTTCTAACTCCGTATCAAACAATGCAACTAGTGTTAACACAATACGAATAGATACAAGCTTGACAACTGGTGAAAAATTTCATGATAGTCAATACCTTCCATCTGAGAGTACCCTTTTGCGACCAATCTGGATTTGTATCTTTCAACCTTACCATCAACTTCTTTCTTCAATTTGAAGACCCATTTACATCCAACAATTTTCCTATCTTCAGGGAGTTCAACCAATTCCCATGTCTTTTTTTTCTCGAGAGAATCCATTTCTTCTTTCATTGCTATCTTCCACTTAGCATTGTCAACACAATCAATGGATTCTTGAAAACAAGAAGGTTCTCCATCATCAGTAAATAAAACAGACGAAACAAAATCAATATACCTCTTAGAAGGATCTATCTCCCTTAATGACCTTCTTGGTGTAGGTTGTGGGGTTTCCACATTTTCTTGAATTTCTTCATCTTCTATGACTTCTTTCTCACCATAAACTTCTTCTTGTTTCTTTGAGTCATGAGAAGATTGGTTCTCCAACTGAGCTAGTTGTTTTGATATTACCTATTCCCGTTCCACATCAATTCTTACATTTTCGGATTTATTTGGAGAAGATTCATAAAAAATTACATCCCTTCCAATGATGATGTTGTGGGCAGTAGGATCCCACAATCTATATTGTTTTGTTCCATCATCATGTCCAACAAAAATACACTTCCTTGATCTAGGGTCTAACTTAGAATGTTGATTTTTAGGAGTAAGTGCACAAGCTTCACAACCAAAGATTTTTCAAATTCAAATAATCGCAGGGACAACCAGTCCATACCGCTTCTAAAATTTTACAATCTATTGCCATTGATGGTGATGGACTTATTAGATAACAGGCAGTAGAAACTGCTTCTGCCCACAACTCTTGCCCCAAATTAGCATTACTGAGCATGCTCCTTGCTCTTTCTAGAAGAGTCCCGTTCATGCTCTCTGCAACACCATTTTGCTGAGGAGTGTATACATTTGTTTTGTGTCTTACGATCCCTTCATATTTGCAATATTTTTCAAACTCTAAAGAAGTAAACTCATCTCCATTATCCGTCCTTAAACACTTGATTGTCCTAGCAGTTCCTTTTTCCACCATAACTCTAAATTGTTTAAACATGTTAAACACATCAACTTTCTTTCTAGAAAATATACCCAATTCTTTCTAGAAAACTAATCTACAAATAATACATAACATTTTTCTCCCCCATAGGAAATGGTAGGAGACAGACCCCACAAATCAGAATGAATGTAGTGGAGAACACCTTTACTAACATGACTACCCGCTTTGAATTTTTCTCTATAGTGCTTTCCAAATTTACAATGTTTACAAAACATCAGATTCAGAGTTTTCCGATTTGGAAGCAATTTATGATTCATTATACCTGAAGTCCTTTTTCATTCATATGACTAAGACGCTGATGCCATAATTTAGTGGATCATGCCATAATTGAGTGGATCACTCTTCTTTAGATACTAATGCATTACCATTAAGTTGAGTTCTTCC
Source organism: Pseudotsuga menziesii (assembly GCA_001517045.1). Taxonomy (NCBI): domain Eukaryota; kingdom Viridiplantae; phylum Streptophyta; class Pinopsida; order Pinales; family Pinaceae; genus Pseudotsuga; species Pseudotsuga menziesii. Next base: position 70,163 of record LPNX010342332.1, read on the forward strand.
AACAAGTTTGAAAAGGTTTCATGTTCTCTGTGCCTTCATGAACACTAAAGCACCCTTATAAACTTTTAGAGTTCCACTTAAACCTGTAAACTTATGACCACAAGAATCCAACACTCCCAAAGAAATTTAAATTTTATTTACCTCAGGTACATGTCTAACATCTGTAAGTTTTCTTATAACTTCATGAAACATTTTAATTTTAACACTTCCAACCCCTACAGTTTGACATGAATGTTTATCTCCTAAAAGAACCATTCCATCATTAACTGTTTTATATGAATAAAACCAATATTTATGAAGACAAATATGGTGTGAAGCACAATAATCTAATAACCATCCTTCATTATATTCAAAAATATTACAAATAGACAAAACCTCATCGATCATACCTGGGTGAATCCACGGACCTGGGTAACACTTTTTGGCAAGCGCATTTCAACAAAAACAGAAAAACGTACCTCGGTCGAGGGTTTAACAAGCCCTCGACCGAGGTTTTGTTCAGCCCTCGACCGAGGTATTTATTAACCCTCGGTCGAGGTGCTTGTGTAAAAAAAATTATAAAAAGAGTTCACGGGGGCAGAAGGGAATAGTTCTATAATAGACAAATGCATGGGATATGAAAACATGTGTTTAGCTAAAAAATACCTTTAGCTTATATGACGGGGCTTAATAATCTTCTTATTGACTATCCACAGCTACATATATTTGGTATTTTTATGGAATTCTCTATAGTCCCTTCTGGTTCCAAGTGGTACACTGTCTGGTCTAATTCTTTTTCTTTGGGTAAATATGGGATTTAAAAAAAATCCTCTTCATTCAAATCATTTGACTCAAGCATAGGTCCTACATTCTGTTGCATTCAATATTCTTTCTTGAGCTCCGGTGGTGATGCTAGGTTAGAGTTTCATTGATCGTACTTACATCTCCAAGTATTCTTGCGGTTAATCCTCTGATTAAAAATGCCACATAATTATTTTCTTTGTTGGGGCTCTGTTCCACATAGATTAGTTCTTTACATGACTTCTTTCAAGGTCTTTGGCAATTTCCAGAGGCACAAGGGAATGTCCATATCTAGTTAATTCACCTGTTACAGTGCAGGTTCTAGCACCATTTTTTTTAATATGGCATCGACATTCATCAAAGGAAGTGAGTAGTAAT
>LPNX010342378.1:0-14488 GCA_001517045.1 Pseudotsuga menziesii
ATTTTCGAGGTTTTCTCACTTAGACAATTATAAAAATATTATAAAATTACTCATTTAATTTTCGAAAAATAACGCCGCACTAGTGCTATGGGTTCTCTACATGGATGTAAATTTTTGTAGCTTGATTTGATCATTTAGGCCCTCAAAGGCTGCACCCACAAAAACATATACCTTATAATTTCCCTGAAAAATAAAAAGTGCCTGTTAGGGAAAATGAAATTTGACATAGCTATGCAAATTTTCGATACATACAAGTTATATATTCGGAAAGGTGATTCAATTTCCTACATTTCATGTTTTTTACTCAATGCAAGATATTTTTCATAAGTATCTCAAAAAATCCAAGTAAGTTGAGGGATGCCTGATTTTTCAGGTTTCTATTGCATCTAACGTGCACAAAAAGGTCCCTCATCTTCTTGCACACACCCTATTGTAAATTTTTTTTTTTTTTTTTCGTATCGTTAAGATGTATTATTTAAAGTGAGGTATATCTATGATCTATTGAGTTTAGATGGAGATTTGCATTATGATCTAAAATCTCTCTAATTTTAAATCTATGCATTGGGAAATGCAATATGATTTATTAGTAATGTTAAGATGCATTGTTTTCACTTATATTACATTTTCTATTATATCATTCAATGAAATATATAAACCCTAATCAGATTTAGCTACCATAGTTAGCCAAGTAAATAGAATCACAATAATTAAATAGTCAAAACCCTAATTGATTCAATTACCACATTTAGCTAAGTACATAGAATCACCATAGTTAAACAATTTAAACCCTAATTCTATTTAGGTATCGTCAAGATGCATTAATTTAAATATATTACATTTTGTATGATATTGTTAAGTTAAGTAATAAAAACCCTAATCTAATTCATTGGGTCGAGAGGCGCTCTACAGCCCAGTATGTGGGAGATCTTGTAACGTGATGTAACGTTTGTAACATGTCGACAAAAAAAATAGTGATAGTGAATATTATGAGAGAGATCTTGTAACGTGATGTAATGTTAGTAATGTTTGTAACATGTCAGCAAAAAATAATAGTGATAGTGAATATTATGGGAGAGATCTTGTAACGTGATGTAAAGCTTGTAACATGTCAGCAAAAAATAATAGTGATAGTGAATATTATGGGAGAGATCTTGTAACGTGATGTAACGTTTGTAACATCACGTTTGTAAGGTTCAATCCTCCCTTTTTTACGTTAGTTACTTCTCATGTCTTAAGCTGTTGGACAAAAAACACAATAATAACATTAACTATGTTTTGAATTAGGCAGGGAAATTACCTAGAAATGCTGCTACCCACACTGCTATGGCAATGTATAGATAATATAAAACATACTGCATTAGACCACAGATTGCATAATTAGCCACTTAGAAGTTATGAATCTGCAGAAAACACTTTCCATATATATATATGAATGTTGACTATAATTGGCAGTATAAGTAACGACAAGTTTATATGTATACCTTTTGGATTTGATCCATGAAATGCTATGGATTGGTAGTAGTGGATATGTTTCGTAACGCGTTTACCAATCCATTGGTGGAGATGAAGAGAGTTGCCATGGACATTCCGTTGGCTAGTGCTCCCAGCGTGCCTAATATCATCAACACCATGTCCACCTTGTCCGCGTATTTGAATAACTTTTGCAGGGTCATCTTCCTTCTCATAATTCCACTGACATCTTCACATGGATTTTCTTCACTAAAGTCATCCAATTTCTTAGGTTGCTCATCATTGATGCTGTCTTCCACCATCTGTAACGACGACATTGCAATATAAGTTGATTGAATCCCAGAATTCCAATCTTTGAGTGACAATACTTATCATATATATATATAAAGCTGCGCACTGAGCTGACTGCATGACTGGAAATGGGGAAATGAATCCAGTGGAAATTAATATGTGAATGCAGACCTCTTGGCATGCCTTTCACACTCATGAAGCATATTTGTTTCACTCTTAGGATTAAAATAACAAGGAGGTCATGGGTCATTACGCCGCCCATCCTACTCTTGTCCCAATAAAATCTAGGTTTTTTCTTCAACTTTGTTTTTCATTTAATAATTTATACATACTTATATATTGATATTAATTTCAAAATTGTTGAACTAATATTTATTTGTATCACTAAGATTTTAAAATTGGAAAGTGAAAAAGTTTTACTTTTATCTTATATAATAAAATTACAAAATATTCATCTAAATATTATTTCATAAATTCAGGTTTAAAGACATTTTTTATTTTATTTTTGAATGTAATTAAAAAATATTCAATTAACAAAATAATAAAAAATAAAATTTTTAATTATCCGTCAAAATAAATGTTGGTTACAAAAACAACCTAATATGATGGAGATGGTGTAATGTTACTACCTAACAAAATAATAAAAAATAAAAAATTTAATTATCCCCCCAAAAAAGTCAGTCATAAAACCAACACAATATAGGGGAGATGTTGTAATGTTCCTACCTAACAAAATAATAATAATAATTGAATTATCCCCCCAAAAAATGTTGGCATTGCACATGGTTTTAAAACCATGTGCAAGGCCTCCTAACCAACCCATGGTTTTTATTGTACATGGTTTAAAAGGGCCTTGCAAATGGTTTTAAAACCATGTGCAAGGTCTCCTAAACAACCCATGGTTTTATTATACATGGTTTAGGATGACTTTGCAAATGGTTTTAAGACCATGTGAAAGGCCTAAACAACCCTTGGTTTTAGGAGGGCCTTGCACATGGTTTTAAAACAATGTATGGGGGAGATGTTGTAATGTTGGTTCCTAACAAAATAAAAGATATTATATGTCATCCATAAATAATATTAAATATTAATAATAAAAATATTATATGTGGACCTTAAATAAAAAGATGTGTCTTTTATTTTGAATCAAAGCAATGTCTATATATAGGACACAACAAAGCTGATAGTTCCTTGAATACAATACTTAGAAGAAGTTTGCACCTCGAGAGATTTGATCCCTCTCGGCGCTTGATAGAGCCTAGGATTTGGATCTATGCTGGTTTACTTCATCCATTTCTTCCCCTAAAATGATTCATTTACTTCATCCATAATGAAAACCCCAATATGATTGAGTTACCATAGTTAGTGGAGTAGATAGAACCACCATAATTACACGAGTAGAATGGAATATATGATCTATTCATAAGTGATTGTTGGATCCATTCCCCCCCACGACGGGTGCTATATGACGTGGTTTGAGGAGATGCTGAGGGGCACGTGGTGAGCAGAGCCACCAATGACGTCCACTACTCACCTCAGGGGCATGCGATTTAACTGATCGCATGTGCAGAAGGATTTGTCTATCTCGCCTCTCTATAGAGCTATCATGGAGCGAATTGACAGTGGTACAAACCGTTAGGGAACTGATACCTCCTCATGCATTTGGAAAATCATGGTAGGTCGTGGTATAAATTCGGGGAAGGACACGCATTGCTCTGTCATGAGGGATCATCAACTCAGTTTATGGGCTTAAATGGCTCCCTGGTCGACCACTGTTTGTGTTTCAAAGGTCGCTCTCTTAATTCTGGGGAGAATGCTCTGATTTCGTCGTGGCCGCTCTATGGGCTTGCCTCTGAAACTTTGGATAGATGTCTGGAGGTGGTAAGTCATGGCTTGGTTTCTGTTTTCATGTTTGATATTCCTCTTAGTAGTCTGTTAGCTCTTGTTGGATCTTCCTTTCCTCTGGCGGTCGGACACCTCTCCCCCTTGGTTTGGAAGTGGGTGAGTGCTATTTCCTCCTCTGTCTTGAACCTGTGTTCTCCGCTAAGTGTTTCCTCCTTTTCTTTGCACGCTCCTTTTCTGTGCTTGCTCGCGGCCTCGCAGATTGCTCCCATGCCTCCTCGCAAGCACACTCGCTTTGCCTCTTCATTGCAGGGGTTTGATTGACATAAGCCAATGGCACCCACATTGTGCTTCCAAAAGATGAATATGGAGAAAAGCAAGAGGTTCCAGAAAGAATTCTCGGATTCAATTCACGCAACCATTCATGAAGCTGAGCAAGAGGCTGCTTCAGTTTGCAGATGCCTGGGTTCGAAAGAAATTAGGAAAGAGTTTAAGGAGATTTTTCCAGACCCTGGCACCTTTAGGGGTAGACTCACCCTTTACCAGAAGTCACTGGAGCTTCAATGATTGCAAAAATTCATACTGGGTAAAACGCTAGTCGAAAAGGATGAGCAGCATGGGAAAATTCTTTTGCAGCAAGATCAAATGATGCTGATCCCGAATAAGATAATGGACAATCAAGCTGAAATAGCCAAGAAGCTGGGGTTAAAGCTTGATCCTCATGAGCATCTTTTCAAATGAACAGGTTCCCTGGTAGTGTCTGTCTGTCTGTTTTGTCTTTGATTTCTGCAAACTGGGTCAGCTTTTCTGTTTTTCATGTTTGATACCTCGTTAAGAGTTCTTAAAAATTCTAGATCTTTCTGGTTCAGTATTGTTTCCTTTTGAGGGAGCCTGCTAGATTGATCCCCAAGCTTGTTTTCCCAGAAATGGGGGAGCTTGGTTTTTGATGTAATTATCTGTGTGTTGGTTTAATGTTGGTAATAGAAGGAGCTTCTTACTTACCCAAAAAAAATTGTTGGATCCAATCCATCTATAATCTATTATGGCTAAAAAGTTCCATCCATTTGCTTTGGTCATTTTGTATTACATCATTTAGTTCAACCTTTTTTAATTTGATATGATTAAATTAAATATCCAAAGCCCTAGTTTGATTTAGTTGCCATAATCATTCGAGTAGATAGAATCACCGCAATTAAATAGTTGTAATCATAATTTGACTATATATTGGGATCTAATATTATAATGTGCGAATTCTGTAAATAGCCAAAACCCTAATTTGATTCAGTTCCCATAGTTAGCTAAGTAGATATAATCACCATAGTTAAATAGTCAAAACCCTTATTTGATTTAATTACACTGAATGACATATATGATTTATTGATCTATTTCTCTTATTTCTCTAGATGGAGATTTTAGTTATGATGGAACATCCCTCTAATTTTAAATTTGTGCATTGGGAAATGCAATATGATATAATAATATTGTTAAGATGCATTAATTTCAATGAGATTACATTTTGTGTGATATCATTCAGGTAAATGTCCAAAAACCATAAAATGACTTAGTTACCGCACTTATCAAATTAGAATGACATTTATGATCTATTCATCCTAATTAGGATCGGATAGGGATCAAATTAGGACTCTATTATTATAATATAACTATTTTGGTATCTAATATTATAATATGAGAAGTGAATAAACACTTGAAACCATAATGTCATTGAGTTACTACACTTAGCCAATTAGATGGAATCACCACAATTAAATAGTTGAAACCCTAATTTGATTATATAAACTGACATATGATAGTATAATGCCTAAAACCAGAAACACTAATATCATTTAGTTTCCACAGTTAGCGAAGTACATAGAATCACCACAGTTAAATAGTCATAACCCAAATTTTACAATGTAACGACTTTTAATATTACCAGCATAGATCCCTCTAAAAGGGGATCTACCAAGCACCGAGAGGGATCAAATCTCTCAAGGTGAAACCCCTTTTTTAGAGTGAAAATGTGTAATCCAATGTTTATGGTTTTAGTTTATCTAATTTATGTTGTTTTATATGAATGTAATTCTAAATAATTTAAATTTAATTTAAGCCGATAAGTTATTTTTAATAATATTTTATTATTTTTTATAAAGGACACGTGTCAACTATAGGATGAGCACAGAAGGAGTTACACATATCTCCCCTACTGGGCTGTAGAATGCACCTTTTCGGTGCAATAATGTGAGAATTAAGTAATAGTCAAAACCCTAATTTGACTCTATATTGACATCTAATATTATAATGTTACAATGATGGAGATAGGAAGATTTTCAATGAAACTTGCTCGGGGTTTGAAAATACGTAAGTCACAAGGCTTAACATTGGGAAAAACAACAATAAATGTTGATGATAAAGAGAGACTGGGTCTCACATTTCCAAAAATATTTTGGGTTAAGGGATTGAATAGTATTTTATTTCAATGTCGTTTTAAATATGATCAATATCTGAAGATGACAAAGGGGGCGTGAGTGGATTTAAGAAAAGAAAAATAAGACAAATTGGGAATGATTACTTTAAGAAAAGTAAAATAAGGCAAATTGAGATTGATTACTTAACAAAATTAATTTATTACAATTCACCATTTTGACCATTTTTTTTAAATTATGAATGAAAGGATTTCAATGTGGTGATTTAGGATTTTAAGTAACAATGTTTTTATGTGGCAACATGGGTTTACACATCAAGGGATTTGATCCCTCTTGACGCTTGATAGAGATAGAGTTTATTTTTTCACCAAAATGGATAGGATAGTTTTTATTAAAACAGATGGAAACCCCTCAAGGTTACAACAAAAAACAAGCCTAGATATGAAACCAGACTATCCAAAAACCAAATATGCAGGTACTTCCAAAATTCAAAATTTTAAGTCTTACTGCTAGCTTCTATTATATGGTATTGATAATTAAACTGTCTAGTAAACTGACCTAACAACAAAACATAAGTGCAATACATATCCTCTCTAAAAGTGGAACCTGAACTTCAAGTTTCATTTGATTTGGATTGTAGGTGCATGGAACATGATCTTCAAGTTTCATCTGATTTGGATTGTAGGAGGAATCTTCAACAACTTCTTTATCTTGCTAGTGCTTCAATGTCTCCACGACGTGTTCTAGAGCAACATATTGAGTCTTCATTGTCTCCCATTTGTCCTCATTTCTTTTACAACGATCTTTTAGCAAATCCAGTTGGAGCTGAAATTCTCAATTCTCTCACTATATCTATTGTTCTTCTTCCTCCCACTGTGCTCTATGTCCCTTCTTTCCCTTTCCATTCCTCACAACTTGTTCTTGAGCATACACATCCCTCTCCCAATATGGTGAAGTGCATTCCATATGCAGCGAAAACCTCCACTTTCACTGTCCATGTCATATTATGTTCCATCCCGAATCTCCCACACCCGCGTAACTCCTAAATCAATGCTAAAGGATGCCTTTGTCATCTGATCTCCCCCCCTAATCAATGCTATATCGAGAATATTGAGGAATTATTTAATTTACATCCTTTCTAAATTCGTTCTCCTATATGATTACACTTCCCATCCTATCTCTCCCGTACCACCCTACGTTAAGATATTTGGTTCACCTTGTACTTCTACTTGAGCCTGAAACATTAGGCATATGCGGATGGAGATCTCCCTCGTTCTTGACTACCATTACATGCCCTCATGACGTCAAGGAATTAACTTTTCCCTAGGCTTGTATGTAGAGCCCACTCGCCCCCACGAAACTTAATAATTTACCACGGTACGTTATAATAAACACGCATCCTCCTTTTGTTTTGATCATATCATGTGTTATCATGCTTTGGAACCTTGAAGACTTAGGTTCTTCTCTAGTCTATAGTTTTTCCCCCAAGTACGGATGTGGATCTCTAAGGTTTTATGGGATTGATTAATTTTTTTCATCCCCACTTTTTTTTTTCAGAAAGAAAAAAGCCTGTCCTTGTTATTCTTAGTAGAATCAAAGGTCATCTTTACAAACATCCCGAAATTGGGTTACACAACGATACAACCTATTGGAGTTCTGCCAGGGGGAAAGGCATAACAAGAGCTGAAAATGATCCCATCAGAAAACTGTCTCATCATAAGAGGACTGTCATCTCATCCACAACTACCGAGGGCCAAAAGGCTCTGAACAACATTCTAAAAGTGAGCACTCATACTAACAAGACAGAGTAGGGGAGAAATCCCCTTTTAACAATCTCAGTAGAGCTGCAAAGTGTCCCGAGAAACCAAGTGGTTCTCAAAATATTCCATATAACTGCCTTTCCCCTGAGGAAAGGTGAGTGCATCTTTAGAGAGACGGTCAGCCATCCAATTGTGCTCTCGGTAAATGTGGGTGAAAGACAAATCCCGGAAGCTAGAAATTATCTTTTTTGTCTCCCTGCACCAATGAACCAGATCAGTCGGGGAGAGAGTAGTCGATCCCTTCGCCCAATTGATGATTACTTGTGAATCACCATATACATGGGATAGGGGGATCCCCATCATTTGGGAGGAAAGAAGAAGTGCCCATAAGCTGAGCAATTCCACTTTGGTGTTAGTGCCATGTCCAACCCCCAGCGAGAACTCCAAATAGTGGTAATCATTTAGATGTATGCAAAAACCCACACCAGCCAACATACATTTTGATGCACCATCAATGAAGCCACAGGGGTAAATCTTGTTTGGGGGCTTCCCCAAGATTCTGCTAATTTGTTTTCTTGTGACAGTCGAAAGGGGGAGGACCTGAACAGTATTAATAATTTGGCGAACAATATTGAAAATGTTCCTGCATTTTCCTTCAAAGATAACCTGATTGCGTGGCTTCCAGATAATCCACATCATGTGGAAGGGAAGCATTTGGAGGGACGAGCTTCTTGGTAACTTCCCGAGCCAAATAATTAACATATCACTGAGAGAAACATAAGGAGAACATGCAGGAAGATTGAAATGATCGCAGACCTATTCAGCCACTGTTTTCCAGACAACGCATGTAGAGAAAAGGTGCTCGACCATCTCTCCATCTGCGTAGCATAGAACACATATGCCTGGGCCCGATTTACCTTTTTTCTGCAAATTTTCCCAAGTAAGGACTCTGTTCCGAAGAACTAACCAGATGAACCATGAAATTTTATTTGGGAGGGCTTTGTTCCATAAAAAGGAGTCAACAGGATTTGATACCGGGCCCGGTGAAGAGTTTACAATACAGTCATATGCATTCCTGGCAGTTATGGAGCCTGAATTTTTATTGAATGCCCAGACAAGTTCATCATTACAATCTGAGAGGCAAATACCTGCTCCAGATAATCCAGCAACATATTCAGTCCACATTAATTTGTAAGTGCCTCCAAGGTTAAGATCATCAGCTGTATACCAGTAACTCTGTGCATTTGTAAGAGTGTTATGTGCCTATGCGAGAGTGCAAATATCCATGTCCTCCAAGTAATATGTAAGGTCTTCTGGGAGGTAGAAGGAGGTGTGAGATCCAATGAATGGGTCTATACCAAGCTTTATGTTATCACCGTTACCCACCTGCCAAGCCAAATACGAGCCCATCCAAGGGAGGGTGTGGATGAACCCTCTCCACATAACTGATATATTGCGTATGCTGTAGCTTTTGTATCTGAACCAATCTGCCACAGATCGTAATTTAATATATTTATAATGCAGGACTTGAAACCATAAGCCTCTCGATTGTAGAATTCTCCAAAAGGTTTTTAAGCGCAGTGCTAAACTGAACCAAGTAAGATTTTTTATTCCCCAGCCACCGTGTTCTTTTGGCCAAGAAAGGTCCATCCAATTAGCCAAATGATATTTACAGTTTGTGCCAGAGGATCCCCACAAGAAGTTAAAAATGATTCTTCTAAGATTCTGGAGAATGGAGGTAGGTAGAGGAGCAAGGCCCATCCAATACATAGGTATACTTGACAGAACAAATTGTATGAGGATTAGTCTACCCCCAAGTGATAGATACTTAAAGGTCCAGTGACTTATTCTTCTTTCAAATTTTTGGATGATCCAGTGCCAGTCAGATACTCTATAACCGAGAGGTTTCAAATAAAAACCCAGGTAAGTAATACCAGATTGGAACGGCATCATTTTATAAGGAAGGCTACCAACAAACCTATTTTGACAGTCGATTGAGAGATTATAATATAGGAAACAGGACTTATCAAAGTTGATCCTCATACTAGAGGCTTTACAAAAAGTCTCTAAGATGACCTCGAAAGCAGACCAGTCAAGTAGGGTACCTGAACCCAAAAGTATCACATCATCCACGAAGAGAAGGTGAGACAGGGCAAGGGAAGGTGAGAGCTGTATACCCCGAATGAGACCATTTACTCTAGCATCCCGAATGAGAAGACTGAGGCCCTCGATGACTAGGATGAAGAGAAGGGTGGATAAGGGACAGCCCTGACGAATACCCCGAGAGGTTGTGAAAAAATTTGATGGGGTTCCATTGATCAGAACCGCAAAGTTTGCACTAGAGAGGCATCCCATGATCCAATTCACAGAGAGGAGGGGTACTCCAATTTGTATCAGAATCAATCTGACATAGGTCTAATCAACACGGTCAAAAGCCTTTGAGAGGTCCAGTTTGAGAACAAAGGCACACAGGTTATGAGTTTTTACCGAATGAAGAACTTCTTGAACAATTCCTATGGGTTCAGAAATATGATGGTCCTTTAGGAAACCAAATTGTTCTTGAGAGATTCCCCGATCCAAGAAAGGCTTTAACCTTCCAGCAATAACTTTAGCAATAAGCTTGTAAAGGAGGTTGCATAATGAGATAGGCCTAAAGTCAGCGAAGGTTCGAGGCTTTTCCTTCTTCGGGATAAGAGCAAGGAACGTAGAATTCAAAGATGGAGGGATGTGACCAGAGATTCTAGTCAAATCAATGGTTTTCAGTAACATAGGACCTAGGAGATCGAAGAAGTGCAAATAGAATTCTACAGGCCACCCATCCGATCCAGAACTTCGATATTTTTTGAAAGATTTGAGAGAGAGTTCAATTTCTTTCAGACTAACCGGGCAGGTAAGGAGAGACAAATGTTCACTGGGGATTAATCTGTTAAAAAGAGAAACCACCTTTAGTTGGTGAGCTAGACTGGTACCACCATCATCCTTGAAAATGTTAGCAAAGTGATATTTTCCCATCTCTTTTAGGGAGGTCTCTTCCACAATGATATTACCTTCAGGGTCCTCAAGAGACCAGATCATATTATGTAACCTTCTCCCCGAGGCCACAGCATGAAAAAAATTGGTGTTGGAGTCTCCTTTGAGTGCCCATTTGGTTCTACTTTTTAGTTGCCAGGTAAGCTGTAAATGGCTTAAGATCCTTTGTTTTTCCGTACTGAGAAGTGACAAGTGTGCAGATTGTTCTTTAGTGAGAATACCAAAGGTGGGACCTGCAAGGATAGACTCAATGGAAAGGTCAAGCTTAGTAGAGGCAGAGGCATAACTGGAAGATTTGTTCTTTGTCCAACTCTTTGTGGCAGTTTTGAGTTTGCGAAGGATGAGACAAAGATCCTCAATACCTATAAGATTGTAAATGCTCGAGTTAGAGGTCCACCAGCTGAGAAACCACTCAATGAAATCAGTGTCATCCAACCAAGAGCGATTGAACTTAAAAGGGTAATCAAAAGGGCCTCTCGGAGAACTCCATTCAAAACAGATTAGATAATGATCAGAGAGTTCCAGGCATTTAGTCCAGGTCCTGTAGGCCTCCAAGGAGGGGAGAAGAGTGCTGGAGATAAGAAAATGATCCAGACATTTGCTTATACCCTTGTCCCCGTTTCGACCATTGCGCCTAGTGGGCCCAATCACCTGGGGAGCCACATCAACGAGTCCCACAGACTCAAAGAGAAATTTGAAGTGATCAGAGAGCGGATCCCGGGAAACTTTGGAGCCCCAAATTTCAGAGGAATGGAGGTTAAGATTAAGATCACCCCCTAAAACCAGATACGGTAGATTTAGAAGTCCACCACGAAGGGCATTATTCCAGAAACATTCTCTGTCACGATACGGGCCATAAACATTGAGAATATGTATGGGCAGAGACATTCCTCGAATAGAGGCCTGTAGTAATATACCAGCACATGCTTGAAAAGCCCTGCACTTAGCCTTTGATGGATTCCAGGTCGACAGTAAGCCTCCCGAGAGGCCACGGGCACTAATAGCACAAAATTCCTAGGAGGGGAGGATTTTTGAGAAAGCAAAAAGTGCAGGGGATGCACTGCACATTGTTTCCTGCAGAAGAATGAAGTCAGGGTTGAGGGAAGTGAAGAGGGCACGGAGGCTGAGTGTTTTGGTCCTGCCTCCCAGACCACGAACGTTCAGAGAGAGGATTAACATCAAGCCTTTTCCTTTTGGGGAGACGAAGCTCTAAGTCCCCTAGAAGAGTGTCCTCTCTCTGCCTCCTTGATACGAAATGAGAGGGGAATATAAGGTGGGGAGGCCGAGGAGAGATCGACCTTGGTTTCCCTTTTCCCCTTTGGAGGCTTCCGGACAGTCACATTCGCAAACCTGATGGAGTTAGATGCAGGGTGGTAGGGGAAGTAGGGGTAGAGGCAGTAAAGATTGAGAGTGACCTCTTAAGTGTGGGGTCCGAGAATGAAGGAGAGGAAGTGGGACTGTGTGGAGGGGTGGCCTGTTTAGAAGGGTGAGGGTGGGATGAAGAAGGGGGTAAGACTTGACCAGCATGATGAACCAAAGGTAAAAGTGGGGGAGAATCTTCCAACGAATCAAGTGTAGGAAGAACCGGAGTCCTATGGTGACCTTCGTGATCAGGAACAGAGTCATCACTTGACGGGAGGGTGAGTGCTTCAGCTGAAAAAGGAGCAGGGTCAGTGATAGTGGGAGAGCCTGTCCGAAGAGGTGAAGTCAAATCCAAAGAGGGACCCCGAGGAGGTGAAACTGATGCCTCTATGGAGGATGACGGAGGGACAATTGATTTTTTATGTGACATAATCAACTTATCAACATCCTCAAAGAAAGAGTCCGGAACAAAATCAGATGGAGGGTCTGACTCACATGAAATACCTGGTGGGGTATGGAGTTCTTCAAACGATGAACCTGGTGGGGTCCGAGAGCCCTCCAAAGGGCTGGCTACTAAATAAGGGGAACGTTGATCACCGGAGGCCATATTTCTCCCTCCAGTGAGCCGACGAGGACATGCATTCCTCAAGTGACCCACAGCACGACAACAACTACATCTAAAGAGTACATGTAGATAATCAAGTCGCTGAATCAGTAAGTGTTCATTGCAGAGTATCTCCACTTCCGCTGGTAAACCCCTTGAGATGTCAAGTTCGACAAGAATTTTGGCTATCCTTTTATCATAAACCTGATGAAAGTCATCCTCCACAGAGATGAATCTGCCTATAGTGTTACCAATACCTTCCAGAATGTGTCGGCTCCACAGGGGAAATGGAAAATGAAGTAATAAGACCCACAAGTGGCGTTTGGTTATTCTTTCCCGCAGAGGATCAAACTTTGTGTGCCAATGTCCAAGTACCAAGGAGCCTTTTCCAATACGCCAGATACCATCCAAAACACGATTGCAGTGGTCCGCATCGAGAAACACAAACACAATCCAACCGTTGGACAGTAAGCTGATGGTCGGGACATAATCAAAGAGAGGCTTCCAGTTCTCTGAAGCCCAGCTAACCCATGAGGCTTTGTTCATTTTACAGTACTCCAAACGACCCACCAAGGCACGCGAGCAAAGGGAGGTGACACGATCCATGAAGACATCATGACCCAATACATAACGGTAGCGACCCTCTTGTGCCTTTACGCACTTAGAATTTCGTTTCTGGCGAAAACTCAGCTGAGCACCATTATCAACCATAATTAAACTGTCAAGGTCAACCTTACACAGCACGGTGGCAGAAGTGCTAACCCCAGTTCACATAAAAAAGTCCAGTAGAGGAAGGGCTAAGTAGAGGAAGACTGCAGAAAGGGACCAGTAGCCCGTGAAATCACAACAGAATCAAACCCCAGGGAAACAAAGTCAACGACGACAGCTAACCCGACAGTCGTGAAGAGGTGGGAGTAACCCTAGGAGGGTTTGGACCAGGGTCATGTACCAATGTCAACGGCAGCTAACCCAATAGTCAAGTGGAGAAAGAGAAACCCTAGGAGGGTTTGTACAGGAGTCACGAGATAAGCCTCCACACAAGGTGTCATGTTCATCCAGGATCTTAACAAGTCAACCCAGTACCCAAATATAAACCTCTACGAAGCCGGTAGAAGGAACCCCATGCAGAGGTGATGGAGGAGCGTCAAAAAACCAGAACAGCTGCGAAAAAAAAACCGATGTAACTTCCCACTTTTTTTAAACCTTGGTTGGTACTAGTCCCCCAGTGAAGGGGAGGGACTCCAAGGGAGGTAGCAGTCTGGTGCTCACCCACTCAAGCAAGGGAAAACCAAACCAAATGAAACCCAGAGTGAAGGATACCTACAAGACGGTCAGGAGGAGGTGAGAAGACTACCCACCAGGGCGTCAAAGGACAGAAAAATCATGCATCGGGCCATTGAAAGAATATCAATTTGATCAATAAGAGTTACTTCTTTACCTTTAGTGGCTTTGTTAGCCAACTCATCCGCATCTCTATTTTGGTCTCAGAGAACATGGAAGAAGCTTACATTGGGGATTCTTTTTAAATTCTCTAACACTCTACATTTGATCCCAACCAAGTAGGAGTTCTGCAAGGATTATTTTTTCTCAAAGGCTTTGATAATCAATTTTTAGTCTCTAAGAATGATTACTTCTGTAATTTCATTATGAACCAACATTTTCGTTCATTTCCAAAGAGCTAAAAGTTTTTCTTGGTTATTGGAGGT
>LPNX010342378.1:15737-29125 GCA_001517045.1 Pseudotsuga menziesii
TGGTTTTGAAAGAATGTGTATCATTCAAGACTCAATTCTTTCTATGGTACGTCGCTTTTCAATTTACATTAATGTATATTCTCTATTTTAATTTCCATTATTCCCACCAATGTAGATACACTCATTACACTTTATTTGTATGTTTGTAGATGGAAGTTGAAGAGGAGGAAAACAATAGAGACAATCAAGAAAATATTTAGCCAAATAATCCAAGTCGTGCAAGTGGATCGAGCACTAAAATCAGTTCCAACGAAGAATAATAATTAATATATTTGGATGTCAATGCAAGTTGTATATTTTGGAATATTTGTGTGTGAAAATCAAACATTTTGTATAATGTGCTACACATAGTGTCCCAATTGAAAGACAAGGGGTTACTAATAAGTGTAACAATTACAATTATGTTGACATTTTGATTATTATGTACCTTTATGTTGTCCCTCTTAGTAATATAAACGGCCTCTTATTTATAAAATAAAATAAAGTTTCTTATTCTATTGCATTCCTCAATGTCATTGTGAAATGTTACATCGCTAGTTGTCCCTCTTAGTAATATAAACAGCCTCTTATTTATAAAATAAAATAAAGTTTCTTATTCTATTGCATTCCTCAATGTCATTGTGAAATGTTACATCGCTAATTAAATATATCAATGATTAAATATTACCACCATAGATCCATCTTAACTATGGCTCTATCAACAAGGGCGGCAAGTGTGGTTATGGTTCTTTTTGACCATGGAGGGAACATAATGAAATCCTTTACTTGGAGCCTCGGTAAGACCTCCAATAACCAAGAAAAACTTTTAGCTCTTTGGAAATGAACGAAAATGTTGGTTCATAATGAAATTACAGAAGTAATCATTCTTAGAGACTAAAAATTTATTATCAAAGCCTTTGAGAAAAAATAATCCTTGCAGAACTCCTACTTGGTTGGGATCAAATGTAGAGTGTTAGAGAATTTAAAAAGAATCCCCAATGTAAGCTTCTTCCATGTTCTCTGAGACCAAAATAGAGATGCGGATGAGTTGGCTAACAAAGCCACTAAAGGTAAAGAAGGAAATCTTATTGATCAAAGTGATATTCTTTCAATGGCCCGATGCATGATTTTTCTGTCCTTTGACGCCCTGGTGGGTAGTCTTCTCACCTCCTCCTGACCGTCTTGTAGGTATCCTTCACTCTGGGTTTCATTTGGTTTGGTTTTCCCTTGCTTGAGTGGGTGAGCACCAGACTGCTACCTCCCTTGGAGTCCCTCCCCTTCAGTGGGGGACTAGTACCAACCAAGGTTTAAAAAAAGTGGGAAGTTACATCGTTTTTTTTTTCGCGGCTGTTCTGGTTTTTTGACGCTCCTCCATCACCTCTGCATGGGGTTCCTTCTACCGGCTTCGTAGAGGTTTATATTTGGGTACTGGGTTGACTTGTTAAGATCCTAGATGAACATGACACCTTGTGTGGAGGCTTATCTCGTGACTCCTGTACAAACCCTCCTAGGGTTTCTCTTTCTCCACTTGACTGTCGGGTTAGCTGCCATTGACATTGGTACATGACCCTGGTCCAAACCCTCCTAGGGTTACTCCCACCTCTTCACGACTGTCGGGTTAGCTGTCGTCGTTGACTTTGTTTCCCTGGGGTTTGATTCTGTTGTGATTTCACGGGCTACTGGTCCCTTTCTGCAGTCTTCCTCTACTTAGCCCTTCCTCTACTGGACTTTTTTATGTGAACTGGGGTTAGCACTTCTACCACCGTGCTGTGTAAGGTTGACCTTGACAGTTTAATTATGGTTGATAATGGTGCTCAGCTGAGTTTTCGCCAGAAACGAAATTCTAAGTGCGTAAAGGCACAAGAGGGTCGCTACCGTTATGTATTGGGTCACGATGTCTTCATGGATTGTGTCACCTCCCTTTGCTCACGTGCCTTGGTGGGTCGTTTGGAGTACCGTAAAATGAACAAAGCCTCATGCGTTAGCTGGGCTTCGGAGAACTGGAAGCCTCTCTTTGATTATGTCCCGACCATCAGCTTACTGTCCAACGGTTGGATTGTGTTTGTGTTTCTCGATGCGGACCACTGCAATCGTGTTTTGGTTGGTATCTGGCATATTGGAAAAGGCTCCTTGGTACTTGGACGTTGGCACACAAAGTTTGATCCTCTGCGGGAAAGAATAACCAAATGCCACTTGTGGGTCTTATTACTTAATTTT
The DNA here is from genome assembly GCA_001517045.1 of Pseudotsuga menziesii. Taxonomy (NCBI): domain Eukaryota; kingdom Viridiplantae; phylum Streptophyta; class Pinopsida; order Pinales; family Pinaceae; genus Pseudotsuga; species Pseudotsuga menziesii. The sequence goes on from LPNX010342378.1 coordinate 17,934, forward strand.
CCATTTCCCCTGTGGAGCCAACACATTCTGGAAGGTATTGGTAACACTATAGGCAGATTCATCTCTGTGGAGGATGACTTTCATCACGTTTATGATAAAAGGATAGCCAAAATTCTTGTCGAACTTGACATCTCAAGGGGTTTACCAGCAGAAGTGGAGATACTCTGCAATGAACGCTTACTGATTCAGCGACTTGATTATCTACATGTACTCTTTAGATGCAGCTGTTGTCGTGCTGTGGGTCACTTGAGGAATGCCTGTCCTCGTCGGCTCACTGGAGGGAGAAATCTAGCCTCCGATGATCAACGTTCCCCTTATTTAGTAGCCAGCCCTTTGGAGGTCTCTCGGACCCCACCAAGATCATCGTTTGAAGAACTCCATACCCCACCAGGTATTTCATGTGAGTCAGACCCTCCATCTGATTTTGTTCCGGACTCTTTCTTTGAGGATGTTGATAAGTTGATTATGTCACATAAAAAATCAATTGTCCCTCCGTCATCCTCCATAGAGGCATCAGTTTCACCTCCTCGGGGTCCCTCTTTGGCTTTGACTTCACCTATTCGGACAGGCTCTCCCACTATCACTGACCCTGCTCCTTTTTCAGCTGAAGCACTCACCCTCCCGTCAAGTGACGACTCTGTTCCTGATCACGAAGGTCACCATAGGACTCCAGTTCTTCCTACACTTGATTCGTTGGAAGATTCTCCCCCACTTTTACCTTTGGCTCATCATGCTGGTCAAGTCTTACCCCCTTCTTCGTCCCACCCTCACCCTTCTAAACAGGCCACCCCTCCACACAGTCCCACTTCCTCTCCTTCATTCTCGGACCCCACACTTAAGAGGTCACTCTCAATATTTACTGCCTCTACCCCTACTTCCCCTACCACCCTGCATCTCAACTCCATCAGGTTTGCGAATGTGACTCTCCGGAAGCCTCCAAAGGGGAAAAGGGAAACCAAGGTCGATCTCTCCTTGGCCTCCCCACCTTATATTCCCCTCTCAGTTCGTATCAAGGAGGTAGAGAGAGGACACTCTTCCAGGGGACTTAGAGCTTCGTCTCCCCAAAAGGAAAAGGCCTGATGTTAATCCTCTCTCTGAACGTTCGTGGTCTGGGAGGCAGGACCAAAACACTCAGCCTCCATGCCCTCTTCACTTCCCTCAACCCTGACTTCATTCTTCTGCAGGAAACAATGTGCAGTGCATCCCCTGCACTTTTTGCTTTCTCAAAAATCCTCCCCTGTTAGGAATTTTGTGCTATTAGTGCCCGTGGCCTCTCGGGAGGCTTACTGTCGACCTGGAATCCATCAAAGGCTAAGTGCAGGGCTTTCCAAACATGTGCTGGTATATTACTACAGGCCTCTATTCGAGGAATGTCTCTGCCCATACATATTCTCAATGTTTATGGCCCGTATCGTGACAGAGAATGTTTCTGGAATAATGCCCTTCATGGTGGACTTCTAAATCTACCGTATCTGGTTTTAGGGGGTGATCTTAATATTAACCTCCATTCCTAAGAAATTTGGGGCTCCAAAGTTTCTTGGGATCCACTCTATGATCACTTCAAATTTCTCTTTGAGTCTGTAGGACTCGTTGATGTGGCTCCCCAGGTGATTGGGTCCAATTGGCGCAATGGTCGAAACGGGGACAAGGGTATAAGCAAATTTCTGGATCGTTTTCTTATCTCCAGCACTCTGCTCCCCTCCTTGGAGGCCTATAGGACCTGGACTAAATGCCTGGAACTCTCTGATCATTATCTAATCTGTTTTGAATGGAGTTCTCCGAGAGGCCCTTTTGATTACCCTTTTAAGTTCAATCGCTCTTGGTTGGATGACACTGATTTCATTGAGTGGTTTCTCAGCTGGTGGACCTCTAACTTGGATGAACCTACTTTAAGTCATGGATGAATCCCTATATATCCATGTTTCTTGAGCATCCCGAACTCCCCTTTCGAATCCATCCTACTGTCCGACAACCCAAATAACGCACACAAATGCCTGATAACCACTGGATATAACTAAACAACCACCTTTCATAATGCACATTCCCTCATCCCAATGACGCTTTTAAATTATGTAGAAGGGTACAAAGGAAATTGGGGACACGTAGAAGGAAATTCCCATAATTACTGAATTGACCCCCCACCTTGGTTTTGTACTGCTTTTCTCCACACCAATTTCCATCATGAGTCTTGGTTGTTCCCTCTACTTCCACCCGTATCGTCCCTTAACAACTACAGTTGACTCATGCCCTTCACTCTCAGTAAAACAACCCAATTAAATCCCTCCCCACTAGCATAGATATCGCCACCTTCTCGCATTATTTCAAGTTAGTCCGCACATGTCCTCCCACGTTCACCACACGATGCTTCCTCCACATCATTCATCCTCGCATACACACTCACATCTAATGTTTTCTCTCTTTAAATTTTAGTGTCTCGGTAGTAGTCCTTTTTGTACCGTATACAAATGTCTGTTGGATGATGTAAAATACCGAGATTCAGATATGCAATAGGCCAAAATTCGATAGACCTAGAACTATGCACCTATTGCTCAAAAAGTTTGAGCTCATATGCAGTGTCATGATTGATTATATTTAGAACCTATTGAAGCATGTTTGGATCTTTTGTAGGAGCCATTGAAGAACTATTTAAGTGAACAAGAAAGGGACCAAGTACTTATAGTAATTCAAATACTAATTAAATATGACACTATCCATATTACAATAGACCTTAGTTGAGAGACCTATTTTCATGTCTATTTGTGGACATTTTTGAAGTATTCCTTGCTAGACATTCTCAGGGATAAATAGGTGCACAATTGGATAGGCCCACAATTGAGCTTATACCGTGACTTAAAGTAGGTTGTGGTCAACAAATGTATTGTAAGGAATCTTCTTGTTGAGTAGAACTTTTAAAGCAGAGTTAGGGCATTACATGTGGACTAGCCTTGTGAGCATAGTGTTTATCTTGTAGCAGAGGCTTGAGGGATGATTTGGGTCAGTATTTGCAGAAGATTTAGAGCATAATTGTATGTGTGATCTCGAGAGATGTTTTGAGATTTAGTGAAGTCTTGTGGAAGACTTTGAAGTTTATTTTGTTGAGGATTTGGAGCAGTTCCATTGGAGTAGATTTGAAGCTATCTACATTGAGGTAGATTTGAATTCTACTAGGACGAACGTTTGTAAAAGATTCCTTGTAAAGTTTTGAAGGCCATTTTTGTGGAAGAATATCTCTTATTGAGGTTTGTAGTGAATGGCCAATGTTATGACTAATTGAAGGAAACGAAATAGAAGAGTACTGTTGAAAGTTTGGTGTGAAACTGTAAGAGTGATAAAGGAACAATTTGTAGACCTTATCGATAATACAAGACATAACATATTAGTAAAGTATTTTGATTCACATTTGTGGAAGTTTTGAAGCAATTTTCATCAAGATTCTTGAGCAATGATTAAGGATGGTTTGGATAGTGTGAGAGCCATATTTGAATAATATTGAAGTACAAATTGAAGAAGACAAGTTGGAGATTGTCACTGTCTAGGGTGGCTGGGTGGTGCAAGGCAGTTGAATTGGAGCTTAAGGATGATCTATGTCTTCATCCTATCACAAGTTGGATCCTGTATCCTAGGGAGTTGTAGCATCATTCCTATTGGATCAGTAGAACTAAGGATTTGGGGCTTTCTTTCAGTTGTAGTTGAAGAAACTTAGGCGGTTGGATCCTTCTTCTAGTTGGATATGGAAAACAACAGAGTCGTAGCTTCTTGTTAGTTGCATATGAAAAAACCCAGGGGTTTAGTTCCTCCTTCTAGTTGCAGGTGGAAAATATTGGAGATTGGTGTCTCCTATTTAATGTAAAATACTTATGGTTTTTATCAATAAGATTCTTTTAGTCTTTCCATATACATATTGTATACACACGTGTGATTATCTATCCTATATATGATTAATGGTGAATGCATCATAATATATGATTGATGAAATAAAATAAGTTAAATTGTGCATGATATTGATTCACCCCCCCTCTCAACCATTGTGTGTTCTAACATTCTTATAATCACACATTTTCTATCAATTTACAACAAGGACCATTAAATAAAGAAGCTATTAAATACATTTCACAAATAATTACATAACTTCCAGATGAAAAAGTAGTCTTCCATATCGGTGCACTTTGAGAATTAAAATGCTGCGGTGCGTCTATGTCATGAATGAACACCAACATCAAATCAGATCACACCGTTAACGAAAATAAATTAATAATATGACATATGCATTTTTGGTGCGATATATAGAATTTAGAGCATTTCTGATTACATGTGCACTTTTATTCTAAACGCATTAGTGCGTTATACTAAAACGACTGCATTAAAAACTGTGAAAACATTTTTGAAGAAAAAATAAAAATCTGAGAGGACCAACTGTGTTTTGGATCCGATGCAATAAGTGGTCCCATTGCACCCAATGCCATATATGTAAAACCACAAACCCATTATATCTAAAATGCCTAAAAAGAAAAATCCTAATTATGAAATTATAAAGGGAGTTAATCTTTATAGAAATAAACCCCAATGTGAAATTTTGCAACCAGATAAGACAAATAGAAGCAACAACAAAGCAAGGGTTCAAGCATTGAAGGTAACTATGATTTTTTTTTTGAATTTATTTTAAATCTTAATAGGAAATAAAATATCATGCATTGAGACCAATAGTAATAATTTACATACTTGAAAATGATGGATTTTCTTTACATGACACATGGAAGATGACATATGCTTATTTTTTATATTCTTTACTTAATTTCAGGTATAAATTGATTAGCCAAGCATGTTTCCAAACGTTGTATCATGTTGTTTTAGGTTGTTCCTTTACGATGTTGGCTAGGTAGGCATAGCAATATGAAGATACCTTGACCCAATTATGATAGAAATTGAACTAGCCTTCTACTATGCAAGGTTTTGTGTGATCCAACATATCTTACAAATTTCATTTTTCAGAATAAGTTGGTTGCTCCAAACTCCTCTGCTAGTAAGTGTCTCTTGCAAAACTTTGTTATCAAAATTTCAACAAAACAATGAAATAGTGTTTAGGTTTTTTTCTCTAAAATACTTTATGAAATTAGTTTTTTGAAAAAGAAATTCCCAATCCTTTTTCATTTTATGGGGAAAAAAATTGTGGCTTTTTTATTTTTGATTTTCTGAGCATTGGTGTGCTTATGTATCCAAGCGCACTAGTGTGACTTAACAAACAAAGCACCATTCAAATATATTTTAGATTTTTTTTTTGCAGAAAATCGATGCGCAAGGAAATATATAGGCATCGATGCATTATAGTTTTTAGATTTTTTTCTCTAAAAGTCTTTATGAAATTAGTTTTTTGAAATATAAATTCCCTCTCCTTTTTCAGCTTACGGGGAAAAAAATCGTGGCTTTTTTATTTTTGATTTTCTGAGCATTGGTGCGCTCATGTATCCAAGCTCACTAGTGCTACTTAACAAAAACAACACCATTTAGATATATTTTAGATTATTTTTTTGCAGAAGATCGGTGCTCAAGGAAGTATACATGCACCAATGCATTATAATTTTTATAACTCACCAGATTGGCATACATGTAAAAAATAAAAATTAAGAATTATCATTCTTCAGTGTGTATGATAAATATGATCACACTGACGTTCTTATGTATTCTAAGTGCACATGTGTCAATTAATGTTGTGGTTTTGCAAACCCCCCAGTGGGGTTACTACGTCTACGAGAATAAATCCAAGGGGGCCCACCCATAGGGGCTGCACTCCGTTCTCTCTGATTATGGAGCTTACCTGATGGGGACATAAAGTGAGGCCCTTATATAACAATGTATAGCCACCCAGGGATTTGACCCCGATACCTTTTGCTCACAACTTACAACACTCTAACACTTGAGCTAGCCCATCAAGCTTAAGTGCACCAATGCCAATTATATTGAAAAATGTAGAACTAAATATGTACTATAAATTCTAACATATAATTTCTTTTGCAGACATTTTTCTGATTGTTTCATTAGGTTGCATATGTGTTTTAGACACCTTGGTGCATTTTCTTATGTAGGACGCATCGGTGCAGTTTTATTTTTAAGGCACACCGAAGTAACTAAAAGTACCTATGATTGTATGTTAGAACTTAAAATTGATATATTCATCTCAATTTTTCTTTATGGATTTTTACAATACTTTACAGTATACATATGCTGTTAAACTCACCTTATTCTTAAAAAATGGGTGCAAAACTATATTGGAAGTTAGATTGTGATATGGTTCTCAAAATTTATCTTAGAATTGTATATACGTATTGATTGTTGATTTGGGTCAAATGGAGGGAGAAAATGTTATAATATCAAATGAACATTTCTTCAAATTATAACTCATTCCATATTCTTCAAAGTTCACTGAGTTCTCCTTATCCATTTCTAACAAGTTCATATTTTATTTACATTTTGTTTATCTAATTGAATTAATGTTTTATCCATGTGAATATGAATAACCATGTATTCAATTTTGTAGGATCCTAATTCATGATTGAGTTTGGATGCACAATATATTCCACCAGTTGCAAAATGTCCTAAGCTCTTACACGGGGGCGTCACCTAGGGACCAATATGATATCACGTCTGTTCATATTGGGGGGGTTAAAATTAAAAAATTAAAAATCAATATATTGGGGGTATATTAGGGGTAACTAGGTTTTTTTTTACTATTTAAATATCCAATATGTTGGGGTATGTTTTATTCAACATTTTTGCCTGAGCCGTTCACCAGTCCTCCAAGCCTTGCCTGCTAGGTGCCTGCGAGCTCCTTTGCTTGTGGTCTGAGTGCACCTGCACCAAGCCGAGGTGCCTCCGAGATGGGTTTAGGGCATTTTTTCCATCATGTGGCTAGATAACAGGGCGTTTTTTCAAATCCCCGCAGTGTTTTCTGGAAAACGAGGGCGTTTTACTCCTTGGGTTTTTTGTGGGTTTTCTCCACGTTTTCTTCATCGTGTTTTCTGGATAACAGGGCATTTTTTCCAGCAGCATTGCAGTGGTAGCAGTGTTTTCTGGAAAATGAGGGCGTTTATTCACCATTTTGTGGTCGTGGGTTTGTGGTGGGTTTCTCTGGTGTTGGAGGAGGCACATTGGAGAGCCATTGCATATCATTCTTGGAGGTACAATGTAGTGTGTTTAATCTTTGATAAAAAATGCTTGTACTTCTTTTTGTGAGATAGCAGAGACAGTTGCTTACCCATCAGTAGTTCTAGAATCAATAGCATGGTCAAAATAGTAATTCCTAGAATCACGAACTAGATCTTATACCTATGCTTTTTCCACTGATGAATAAACTCCTGTTTATAGGTCAACTGCAAAATGAGATCCACATGTCTAACTATTGCTACCTTTTCCACTGCTGATGTTGCTCTCTTTATGCGGCCTATACCCCTATGTATGATGAATCAATGGGTTATGTATGGCTTTCGAATTGGAAGAAATGCCAGTGGTCTGGGAACAGATCCAATTGACCGAGTTTACTCCAACATTGACCCATATTTCATTGCAGGACCAGCTTACCTTCACTCTATTCCAGATTCATTCTATTTAGACCCAGTGCCAGTAGCATATGTTTAATACAGGGTAGTCCCTCCCTTGGAACATTCGGTACCTTATTGAAAGAGAAAGATAAGCATTCTCCTATAGAGGATTGTATCCATAAAGATAGTCAGGGGCCGTTTAGTGGGTGTTTTTATTGTTCAATATTTTGTAGTTTTTGGTGTCAACTGCTTTAGCATGCCCTGCAGTTTTTTGGTAAATGGTTTTAGTTGCCACACGGGTTTTCCCACTTGATCTGCTTGAATTGACTCAGATGCAGCTAGCATTGCCGTTGGTGGTTTTCTGGGCTGCCCGTGGAGTGGATACGCCTTTTCCAAAGTATAAACCCAATTGATGGCTACTATTGTCCCGAGCCAGTTCAAAATAACTGTGTCTCCTTTGGAACTCATGATAATCCCCGAGCACGGGGAAAGAGCATTTAAGTTTTTTGGTAAATGGTTTTAGCATTTAAGACACTAGCTAATAATATGTGCATATCTGCTCATCAATATCAAGTCTATACACAATCCAAACTCAACTTCAAATATGTTAGACAAGTATGTTCTAGAAGTTGATACCCAGCTGCCATTACTGTTCTGCTTTCACAAGAGATGATTTATGTTCTCAAAACTTCAATTTCTCACTCTGTCACCAAGGTATGCGGGTATCGATGCCTGAGAAAACCTTCAGGATGTTGCATTCAAGCTACCATGGGCCTGTTACAGGAATATAAAGGGATATCTTTTCCCACAGAGGTCACATGGTAAATGCATCACCAAACTTGTTATGATTGCTTCTATATTCATTCACAATTACTGTTCTTCATTGATGATCATTAAATCTTCGAGTGTTCTAAGTCTTCAGGTCGCCTGAACTCAAACTTGGATCTAGACTCATTACTGTGCCAAATTATTACTGTAGGAAGGAATAGACTTGCTCCCCCTGAGCTTGTACTGGATCATCTTCATTGTTGCTATTTGCTTCTTCAAACTGCTAAATGTCCTCTTAACTTCAATGGATCTTCCTTAGTACTTCATCACCAACTGCTGCTCCTAATCCTTTATTCTTTTGATGACAGCCTTCGAAATAATTTTACAGCTGTCAAGATAATTCCAACATTGGTTCTCAACACACATCATATGCTGGACTTCTGCTGCTCTTGTCATTCTTTCAAACAGGGTGCACTGTTGTTTCTTTCTGATTCCATTCACTTTAAATGGGATGCTGCAATAATCACATGTACCTTTTAATATTTGCAATTCTAATGTCTATGCTCTCCAACTTTTGTGTTACCAACCCTTGCCGATCCTTGTTATCTTAAACACTTTGATAACTTGGTGACTTATCTCTCATGATTTTTTCTTGTCATGTCCACACATCACATGCTTCTACCATAATACGTTTTTCATAAGGATACAATCCAGTAATACTAGGAGACTTCAAAATACCCAAGAAGAATATAGTAAGCTTCTCTGAGAGACATTTTCCTTAATATTTCAAAAATTCCAGAGACATACAACTTTTTACTTTTACCTTCTTTTTCTGACTGCTGCAAAAATATCCTTCTCTTATCTTCTGTTTGTCATTACTGTTCATTATATAAAATCTTTTCCTTTTAGAAGATCCTAGGACCTGCTGATACATGCCTACACTGCTGTCCTTGTTCTTGCTGCTACAAACAACTGGATATTCAATAATTCTGGGCTGTACTAATCCTTTTGTAGATTCACAGGCATAAAAGAGCTGGGCTTTATTTTTAATCCCCAATTATAGCAGAGAGAAAAACCTCTTGAGTCTTTTCACTCTTATTTTCACAATGTAATGATGTTTCCATTGGTGTTTTCTTCTTCAGACTTGGCCTTATTTCCAAACCTTTTTGACTGCAACAATCACCTGCTTGACTGGATTGGTTAGTAATAGATGACATGTACCTTCATCTTTTCTCTTCTAGAACTTGTTGAATACCTTCTTAGAATTATATGAGACACTTCATATTGTTGAAGGATTCATTGGCTTCCTGCAAACTTGGGCTTTGTAGCCTAAATTATTGTAGCTTTAACCTCTAACTATAGGACAATATTTTGCAACACACCCAGTGCGTTTACATCTCCAGTGCCTTTTTCAGACTTTGACTTTCTTTAGCTCAGCACTTATCCTGTCCAAGTCTTCTTTTAGCTACATGAAATCAAATTCCTTCTTATTACAAATTTCATTCTTCTCATGAAGTTGGCAAGTAAAGTCTTCTTCAGTGCTTTTTCATTCCTTCCTCAAGGAACCAATTTCAAACTCTCTTGCCTGACATATTTCATCCTTCTCCTTTAGCTGTTGTGTTAGTTCCTCATTGGTTCTTGTTGCTTGTTCCACTTGGATTTTTAGATCAGCAATAGTCCTAAGAAATTTCTTGATTTCATCAGAATTATTAACTAGTAGATTCTCTAATTCAACTTCCTTAGTACTAATTTCTTCACTGAGATCAATCTTATATTCTCAGAGTCTGGAATTGTGCTAGAGACATCATTGTAGTTATATTGGGATACAAAATGTTTGAGGGGCAAATCTCTTCACTCTTTATATTGTCTGGGTAGCAGACCTTGGTCATGTGATGTGGTTAGGTAAGGGCAGCTCATTTTCCGAATCCTTTGAATTTCTCTGAATTTATGAAATCCTCTTATTGCGAGGGACTTTGACCCAAATTCCTGTACGTGGGCATATGGCATGAATATATTTGACTTGCAAGACTGGAAAAAGCAGGACATGACAAGGATCTATCATAAATGGAAAAACCTGGTAAGTATACATTGACATTTTGCTTTTGTTATCATGGTGCTTTATGTTCTGGAACCTATGGGTTTGCATTTAAATCTATCATCATTTTTGAATGATATATATGTTTGCAAATAATTTATTTTCATATCCAGTTTGGATATTAAACTGTATACATGTACTATACCTGTGATACTTGTTAGACTAAAATTTCCCTTTTATTCAGAGGTTATTAAATGGGACTGAGAAAGTAAGTTGTATTACTTGGCAGATGTTTACAAATGGGATGAGTGAAAGCAATGTCTCATAAGTCTACTTGAGGGATGATTCCCCTGAAGCATTTTTAGCTATGGTGCACTTCATGTACAATGGGAAGTTGGATATGGATGAAAGACAGGACTTGGGTTCCTTGTTGCTTCCCCTTATTCTACTAGCAGATTAGTTTGGAATTCACCTTCTTCAACAAGAATGCTGTGAATGCTTATTTGAGTGCATCTCAAAAGTGTTATACTTTTCCAGCCTCTAAATTATTTTTCATGTCATAGGAGGGGTAGTTTAATTGTGTAAAAGTAGGAGCCTATGATTGTTGCTTTTGAATATTACATCATAAAAACTCTCGCTTGGACTTTGAGGTAGTGAAAAGGTTGCAACTTGCAAGTATTGACGAAATATTCTATAGGAAAAACTTGCCACAGAGGATGAGGATTTACAAGGCATACCTACCTTGAACTTCCAAGGGTTACCTGGTGGTTGGGCATCACGAACATCAAAAAAAAGAAAAAAAGAGTTTTCCTACTTAGGTAGTTACAATTTGGACTTAGTAAGCCTGTTACCCTTAT
>LPNX010342378.1:29322-81877 GCA_001517045.1 Pseudotsuga menziesii
GCTTAAGAGTTGCTTCTGTTAAAGGTATGTACTGTTGATAACAAATATTTATGAGTTTCAGGTCACATTTCACTACACAGTTGACCTTCTCCATGTATGTTAATAATTTTAGATATGCAACATTAACAATACATCGTGCTATGAAACTTTCTTAGGTATGGTTCCAAGTAAATCATGTGGGGAAATTTTTACACTGTTATATGATAGTATTGTTTATTATAGAGTTGTGTGAAAGATGGGTGTTCATTTTTTTAACATTCATGAACAGTAAACCTCATATTGCTGGCACATGATATTACCTAATTGTTCGAGGATTGACTACATCTGGACCAACTCAATAAAGCCATCGTGGAGCTTACTTTCAAAGAATCAAACTTGAAGATTAAACCCTTTGTCAAAACCAGGGTTGATGATGACCTGTTTGGGATAACTTTTAGACATCCCTTTGGCTTTTTTAAAGTTTCCAACATTAAGAAATGGATAATCCTGTATCTGTATAATTGCTAGTTATTGAAAAGAATCTCAGCTTACTGGTTATTGTATCTGTATAATTGCTGGTTGCTGGTTATTGGATGAATCGATGCTTATAATTAAATGGAAGAACAGTGAACAAAATATACATTTTTCACTTACACCACTGACACTATATGTAAAAAATTGCTGATCACATTGCTGATATCTCTTTTACTCATGTCTACTATGAACTGAACTTCAATGTGATAAAAGATATACAATTGCAAAATGAATACCTTTAGCTCTTGGAATCCCAGGATGAACTTCATTGGGAGTACAATCCAATTCTTTATCCACTCATACTACATTTTTCTGATTCTTTATCCATTCATACTACATTTTAGAAGACCCACTAAAAAGAGGAATGCTGTAATCATTATTCCTCATTGCCGATGTCATGGAATGTATATATATTTTGATAATACTTAATGTAGAGAATAGATAGAACATTTGAATATAAATGGGATCCTTCCTATCAGAGCTATGGCTGAGTAAATATAGGAAGGAAACATTGAGATATGGAGAGTATGTAAAAGCTACAAATTTTTGTAAACAGGATTTGTTTTCCATAAAAATAATTACTCAATCAATGAATTCATTCAAAATTTGATAGATAATGTAAGGTTTCTTATGTATTTGGGTGAATTGAACCCTCATTTATTTGAAAATGGTTGTTCTTTGTCTTATTTACTTCGTGCATAGAACCCTAATAAAAAACATTGCATGAAATGGATTGCAGACTTGCCAACACTTACCGTATTGAAGCTTCTATGTGCCCAACATGATCATGATTTACCTAGATTTGCTGTAGATGGCTTTTCTTCTGCTCAGAATAGCCTCAAGGCTGCCCAGAATAGTTTCAAAGTGCCTAGATTAGCCTCAAGGTTGCCCAAAATTAAACTGAAAGATGTTTGCTGCTGCTTTAGAGCATAACCAGGGCTGCTGTAGGTGACCATTTGAGGACTGTCTCATTACCAAAAATTCTCAGAAACGGCTGTACTATGCACAGATTGCCAAGGGGGAGGCCTAGACTTGAGGAATCACCCCTCTTTTTGCTGATACTACAGGATTAGGGAATGCCCATTTGAAAATGGGGGTAACCACTATCCATGGCCTGAACTACGTATGTAGATCTTGTTGCTCTATTATGGGTGAAAATTTGAAATTACTAAACCTAAGTTAAAGTAGGTGCATGGAGTCTAGGAACATGCACATATATATTGGTGATTATGTATATACTATATTATTACATCATACTTATGTGATATGGCTAGCATTATTGTTTGTTATATTGTGGTTAATTAAATTCATCTATATATTTTATCCATGGAAAATGTCTTTGGGGAAACTCTTTAGGTACTAGAGGTAAATGTCGCTGGAGTACAACATGCACCCTTAACCCAGATGCACTATACGGGCCTTGTAGCCATGACCTTTCCATGTTCTCTGCCTTGAAGCTAATTGAACTAACCCACTAGGATGAAATCATAAACACGTGTGCGCATAGCTATATATGCAAGTGTATTTATATATATGAGAAGTTAATTTGAAAGTTAAATTTTATCCTCCAATTTGATAGCAATATGAGACACATGTCTTGTACTTTCAACATGCATGCATGACATCCACAAGGGGCATGACAAACAATTCCATAAAGATAATTCATGATTTGGATTTCAAGTGCATTCACAATGTTCAAGCAAATGTTAGAGAAGGCAACATGACTACTAGCATTCTGTCATCTCTGTTTCAAGATTGAATTATGATAATCAGGTCAGATTTCTTACAATTGTTGCATTTTAGTTTTAGTACTATGTGTTGAGGTTTCTGGAAAAGTATGTCATGATGATATTGGTGAACCTTGTTTAGTAGAACTAATTATCTAGGAAATTGTATCATAGAAATAAGGCAACAATGTGTAAGGACATACACCCTTGCTTTGACACTATATGACCAGCAACTATAACACTCATAAGAAAGTATGTCCTCTCGATATTCATGTCCAAAACAGAGCACAAGCAGTGGTGGAGGAGAAGGAACTATAAAGTTGACAAGTATATTGTCCTGTTTTCTCTTATAATGCTGTCATTTTGGCACTGTAGTTTAGTTTCTATTTCCAAATTTCAAATGGGTGCAAATCCTTTCTACAAAGTCACCTCTAAAATTTAAATCAAGGGTAGCATTTCATCTTGCTTTAGAGAGGAAATGATTTTGAGAGTATTATATACAGTTTTTTCTCTCCCCTATTGTCTTGTGAGGTCTATGGATTCTTAAAATGGTCCTATGTGTATTGGGTAGTAGTTCATATCCAGTTCCTTTTATATGCTAAACTTTGTATATCGTGTTTATAACCTTTTTTTGATATGTCAAGTTATGGTAACTAGCATGGAACTTGACTTGCTTGTACATCTTTTGGAGATCGTTTTTATATTTCTTTCCATTAATATTTTCCTTTGTCATTATTGTTTATTCATGAAGTTCATGGTTTATGTACTGTATACATTTCTGCAACTTGAACATGGCTGCACCATACGTCGTGGATCCCTGCAGTTTCATTTCTAGTGGATTTTCCAAAACTAGTGGTTTTGAGATTTTTCTTGACAGTTAAGTTAGATTTAGCTTTCGATTAGTGATCAAAAATTTGAATGCATGCAACTTGAATGTTGTATTCCATATTTGGGGCTCTTCGGTGTTTTAAGTTGTCTGTTTGAAAATTAATATCTTTGTGATCAGGGTTTGGAGTATGTTCATAATAGTGGTGACAAAGTTTGCAATATTTGAAAAGTTTAAAAGCTGAGTTCCTTTTAAATGACTTGCTTTTGATATCCATGCACATTGAAAGACGACATTTTTGTATAAACTTCTTGTTTCCCAACATACATTACCTGATATGTGAGTGCTTCAATTATTTCTAATTTTCTACACATTGATGAGGGCACAATTTATTGTATATATGTTGTTCAAATTTTTCAAAACCAATATCATCTTTTTGACAATGGTGTGGTGTCACTAATAAATATAAAAGTCTGTTTACACTTTTTACTGTATTTTACAGGAAGGAACGAAGTGGGGTAGTAGGTGGATGTGAATTTGAGTCTTCTCGCCCAGCATGATCAGGATACCTAGATTTGCTGTAGCTGGATTTTCTTCTGCTCAGAATAGCCTCAAGGATGCCCAGAATAGCCTCAAAGTGCCCAGATTAGCCTCAAGGCTGCCCAGAATTAAATTGAAGGATGTTTGCTGCTGCTTTAGAGAATAACCAGGGCTGCTGTAGGTGACCATTTGAGGGCTGTCTGATTACCAAAAATTCTCAGAAATGGCTGTATTTCTCTGCTACTTCCACAATACATGTTATTTGGCATAGCTGATGTATTTGTATCGGTAGGAATGCAAGAGTTCTTTTATGATCAGATGCCAGACACTATGAAAATTCTGGGTATTGCTGTGTATCTGAGTGTTCTAGGGGTTGGTAATTTTCTGAGCAACATCCTTAATTCAGTTACTGAGAAGATTAGTTGCAGAAACAAGGGGAGTTGCTGGTTTGTAGACAACCTGAGGAATTGTGTGGATGCTCATACAGAGTCCAACTATGCTTTTATGATTCATCCCTCCTGTGATGTAGATGATTTGAATAGTATTGATTCATCCCTGTAACTTTGTATTGAGCTTGCAATTAATGATTACCTGTGAGGAATTGTGTGGATGCTCATACAGAGTCCAACTATGCTTTTATGATTCATCCCTCCTGTGGTGTAGATGATTTGAAGAGTATTGATTCATGCCTGCAACTTTGTATTGAGTTTGCAATTAATGATTACCTGTGGAATTGTGTGGATGCTCATACAGAGTCCAACTATGCTTTTATGATTCATCCCTGCTGTGGTGTATGATTCATCCCTCTTTTGGTGTAGATGATTTGAAGATTATTGATTCATCCCTGCAACTTTGTATTGAGTTTGCAATTAATGATTACCTGTGAGGAATTGTGTGGATGATCATACAGAGTCCAACTATGCTTTTATGATTCATCCCTCCTGTGGTGTAGATGATTTGAAGAGTATTGATTCATCCCTCCTGTGGGATGGATGATTTGAAGAGTATTGATTCATCCCTCCTGTGGGATGGATGATTTGAAGAGTATTCCCAGTCACCGTGACAGCTATGAGTAAAATCTTAAGGAAGTGATTGACAGATTGAAGATTCACAAGTGACCAGTATGGATCACCCTAAGGAGACTTATATTTGAGTCATGAGCTTATACAGCTCCTAAAACAAAGACAAAATTGAATCAAAACTAAAACCATTTTAAACATGTTTCATGTATTTTCTTCCTTTTCATGAATTCATTAAATGGAAAAATTACATGGTGAACTACATATATCTGTAAATATATTTGAGAATAATGAGAGTTTCGGTAATTTAATATTGTTTTTGTTTCCATCAGAATTTTGGGTCACAGGGGCATTTTGGGTCAGATGAGAACATAAGCTTCCTTGGATTTTTTTATGGTCATGGACCATATGGACACTTGGTTAGCAAAAGGGTTAGAGACTCTCTGCCTAGCTTGCTTATGAACCAGTGGGAAGAACTGCTTTTAGCTGATTGGCCTGGTCCTACAAATAGTAACAATTTTGAGGTCGTTGATTCAAATAAATTGTGTAATGATTTGGATGGGGATGTGCACAAAGAAGAGTCCAAGATGTTTGCAGCATGGAAGGAATCTCATCTACGAGCTTTCCAGGTAATGGATAAGGAACTCAAGCTGCATCCCATTTTGGATTGCTTCTGCAGTGGGACGACTGCCGTTACCATCCTCAAACATGTATAAAAGCATTTATGCATTCTCAATTGCCATTCTCATATTTCAATAACTTGATCCATATATGGTTAGGGTCTTCCTTCACTTCAGGGCACATGAAGACAAAATGATCAGCTTTTAGCATTCATCCCTCTTCCTTTAGAGAAAGGTGACTTAGATTGTGCCCAGGATTGAGAAAAACCATAAGTTGATGAACTGTCATGATTGAAATTTCATAAGTTGCTGGTGTAGACCTATCAAGCCACATCGAGAACTAAGGTGCCCAATGATGCAGATAAACTCCAATCTGCAACAATTTATTCTTCTGTATAGTCCACTGGTATGCATATGCTCTGTTTCCAGATATGCAGAGCAACCTCTTCAATACATCTTTAAATCTGCAAGAGTATTGGCAGTAAAACAGAGAAAACCAGATGGCGCAAACACTCTAAATATATATGACAGGAAACAAAATTATTCAGCTAGATGAAAATTTCATAACAATATTCTTTATTCATTGCACACCAGATTACAGATAGTAACTGCCATAGAAACTACTCAAAATATATCAGCGTCTGCACCTACTTTTTAATCAGCTGGAAAAATACCTCCCTGAGCCCACGCTACCACCTTCTCTCCTTTTTCCTAACCCCACTTCCTAAAATTATTAACTGCCCTCTTATTTGCTCTAACCCAAAAAGAGTAATTGAATAGAGGGCTATTTTTAGTAAAACAGATCCCTATAAATACTGAGCATAAATAACAAACTACTGAAACATGGAAGAATTCCGTTAAGGAAGATGCTCCACATCACCTAATAAGCATGGGTTATGTTTGAACCTGGAACTTTGCCAACTCAAAATCAAAATTGAATCTTCATATTTAAATACATAAACTCACTCCAAAGACAATACTTCATCATCCCTAGCCACATCGCCAGGATCATGCAGCTAGGCTTCTCAGCCTTGGCCACTCCCTGGAGGATATCATCTGCCAGAGCATTGGAATTTTCACACTCATTGATGACTCCAATGAGAAGCATGTCTTGCAGTCACTTCAGCAGCTAGCTCCAACATGCCTTGACATCCTCTCTTTTGGTCAGCACCAAAACTCTTCAGTTTCTAGCAACTCTCTTGCAAATCCTTTGTACTTGCACCTCATTTTATATCTTCTCTTAGCTAGAGCATTTAGCCTTTAGCTAGACACTTAGTTTAATATCTTTTTATGCTGTTAGTATTGATCTAGGAGTTGCTTTTGTACTCCCACTTTGTACTTACACTAGATGTAATATTTTAGACCCATTGACCAACTTTTGTGGTCATTTGTTGGACATTAATAAAATTATCTATTTTATTTTATGTCCAATTTTGGCAGAGGCAGTAAGAGCGCCAAATAAATGAATGTTATAGAGCTTTGCATCAATATTGGAATTGTTGCATATTTCAAAATGAATAATATTATCTTCATATTTAGTTTATAGTTTGAAATTTTTCCAGTGGCTTATCTTTGTAGTTGTCTTTTATTAGGGCCAGGACCTTGTCATTGCAAATGTTGGAGACTCTCGTGCTATTTTGGGAACAATGTATGCTAATGGATGTTTGTCATCCATTCAGTTGACAGTTGACTTGAAGCCAACCTTACCTAGTAAGCTCTCTATTTTTAAAAAAATCTCGCAAACAAATTTGTGAGCTGTATCTAATTTTTACTAAATTATTCTGTGTGGATGTTATCTCTTGAGTGACTGCACAATTCAAACAATTATAGTGACTGCAATTTCATATTATTTGTTTTTAGAACTAATATGTATCACTTTAATCATAATGTCAACATTGTCTGAAGTCATGCAAAGAACAGATCCAAAGGCCCAAAGCCTCATTCTACAATAGTTTATTGTTTATGGGCAGTATTTGTAGGACAAGTTTTGCATACTATTTGTTTTGTTCAATTTGTGTTTGTGAGTTTGAATTTGGTTGTGGATTTACCTAAGATCTTAATTTCTACATTTGATTTATCTCATATCTGACCGCCATATTGAATATAGATAGTTATGCAGCCATTTAGTATGTCCACATTGCTGTGATATTATTTAAGGTCACTTTGTGGTTTAATCCTGCAAGATGGTTAGTAACTTAGTGCAATACCTATTGTAAATGGGTAAAATGAATTTAGTAACTCTCCATTCTTAGGAAGGTAAATTTAATCCTGCAAGATGGTTAGTAACTTAGTGCAATACCTATTGTAAATGGGCAAAATGAATTTAGTAACTCTCCATTCTTAGGAAGGTGAATTTCTGAATGTCTTTTTGCTGTGGGTGGTTGATAATAAAGAAGACAAACAAGTAGAAATTTAAATGTTTTCAAGGCCAAAGATGGTCCACAAGACCAATAATTGCATAACTACGAGTGCAAGATTGCAGGTTTTAAAATATCTCATTTCTCTCATCTCTTATTCCAATTAAAATGGAACCAGAATCATATAAGCATGTTAGATTAAAGGCACAAAACAAGAAAATAAGAATAAACACAGGATTATAGTGAAACTTCAGCAAAAACATGTGCTTGTATTGCAATGTTGAAGTGCTTGTGCAAGACTCAGCTATCTTGTCAAGGCATTGTCCTTAGAAGAGCACTTGTCTGCATGCCAGACAACTATATCTGATGATTGATCTCCTGGTTTGATTGTCTTTCAGTTTGTGAATGGTTGTGTTCAGTTTTAAGGCTTCATCATCTCAAACTAGATTTCAATTTTATATCAGATATACTCCACCCTGTTTGTGTATCGTTTACTCTAATATAATGTTTATTTGTTTGAATGCTCTCCATATTTGCTGCTTCAGCAACACAATTGAGATTGGCAAGTTTTGTCCTCCTTTAGCTCTAGGGATCTCTCATGAACTCTCCCCCTCTTTGAATTCTCGTAATAATATTAAACTTTGAACTTTTAGTTATTGTTGAATAGATGGATCTTTATTGACATGAAACACAAAATTAAAAATGAAAATTTTGTAAAGGACACTCACAAGGTCCTCTTTGGGTCTTTTGAGGTGCCATATCCTATTTTTAAATATCTTGAAAATCACAGAAAATGTATATTCCTATAAATATCATGTATGCAGTATGTGAAGCCCAAGGTTTACACACTGAACTATGGAATGGCCTTTGGCCAGGCAGCAAAGATTCTGTCACTTGAAGCCAAGGGAAATCGTGCTCTTATGCCTAGCTCAACAAGTAAGTGTACTATGTGAGTCTCTACTTCATTCAGGGTTATGCAGTTTGTCAATAAGTTCAAGGGAACACTCATAGCTTGTTGCAATATGGTCTACTGGAACTTGAAAGTAAGATATCTTATCAAAATCCAAGGGCCACTCATACGTAAGTGTTAGAAACACAGTTGAAAATGTTAATAAGATTTGTGTTTTTTTTCTGGTAATTTATGCAATCTTAGTAGGTTCATATATCTAGTCATTCTTTGTTAAAAAATATGTTGATGATCTGTCTCTTTTCTATCATAGCAAAACTGCACCTACCAGTAGTGAATAAATCCAGTGGTTCTTCCATCGATATGTATATCAAGGTAATATTTTTCTCTTTTTTTAAGATGTTACTTAAGAATCTCGAAAGTTGTTCTTAAGTAACAGGTAAATGCTCACTTAGCTACTTTTAAAGGAGTGCTTAATACTTATTATAGGCCAGCTGATGAAATTATGTCTTCTTCAGGCAAAAGAGTTGGAAGTAAATACACAGTATTACATTGACTTACTGGCAAAAGGAATTGGCAAAACACAAGAAGAGACTGCAAAGGATATTCAAAGATCAAGATGCTTTTTCCCATAGGAAGCAATTGATTATGGTATTGCTGATAAGATCCTCCCAAAACAGGGTCTGGTCATGGAGAAAAGGGTAAGCATTAACCATTTTTAATTCATTTATACTAAATGTCTTGCCTTAAAATTTAACCTAGGTTTGCAGGATTGTTGCTGAACATATTCTACACTTCCTTCTCATTATGTTCTTTTCTTGATTCTACATTGATAAATCTTTTCATTCTATTTAATGACTTGCAGAACTATGATGAGATGCTTGCTCAATCAAAAGCTGCACAGATGAAATCTGGCAAGGCTGGTCTACTGGCTACTCCAACAGGCAGGCCCTAGGTATAGATAATTGATGAGTTACATTTTCCAGTTAGCATGAGTTGTTCAGAGATTGCTACAACTATCATTGTTGGAAGAATTTGTATAACCTGAAAGATGTATCTTAATACGACCCTTATCAATCTATGCTATTTTCTAGCATGCATACAGTGCTTTGTATATTGTTAAAATTGCAATGAACTTCTGGACAGGTTGTAAACAAACATTCAAGGAAATAGGATTAAATGCCTAATGAAAGAAAGCACTCTAGAAAATGTAAATCATGTATTTCATTGATCTTCTCTGCGTCTGTGATCTGTTGTTTATATTGTCAGATTTTGCTTAATTACACATCTTGTTTGTGTGTTTTGGATTTTACTGCATAAAAGAGTTTAAGCCCTACATTTTATGTGAACTCTTCACCCATCATCAGGGAAACCAACTATAAGATAGAAAGCAGTGTTGAGTGGGCTTGTATAAGGTAGGAGGGAAAGTCAGGCTATATACAAGGTAGAAGGGAAAGGAGAGGAGGATATTGTCCTCCTCTCCTTTCCCTTCTACCTTATATATATTATATAGCCCGTGAATTTCTGTCCTACCTTACACATAGCATATGACTTTCCCTCCTACATTATATTAATAAATAGGTGCACTCCTCATTTGCAGCATTGCTTTCCAACTGATTGGTTTCCCTGATTATGAGTGAAGAGTTCATCTGAAACGTTGGGTTTAAAATCTCTTATGCAGTAAAATCCAATAATCACATAAGCAATATGTACACCTGTAGATATCTGCATTCTAATATAATTATAGCCTATTGCAAGCCATTTTCCCTTTTTTCCATGAATCTTTTAGTTTGGAAACAATGTCCGTTGCTTGTTTATTCAGCAATCTTAACTCTTGAATAGAAAACCAATTTATTTTATGCAAAAAACTCTTTTCACTGAACTTGATACACTTGAAAACTTATGTACATTCATGGGTTTGGGTTACCTTTTCAATTATTAATGCTATTGGTGTAGAAAAGATAAAACTTAGCATTGTCTTGGGTATTTAGATCCACCTGATTGTCATGAATGAAACAAGGTTGTAAGATTTAATTTTGTTTGATCCACTCATACACATTGGGCTTAATCAAACTTTGGTTTCGGATACGATTAACCATATCACAAGATAAACTCCTTTTCTTTCCAATAAAAGCCTCACAGGATTCTCCCCCTCTTCCTTGGAATATCTTGATGGAGGGCAGCTCAACAACTAGCTGCAATGGTGGTTGGTAACCTAGTCAGACTCAGCAGGACTTGAACCTCAGCCAGACTAGAACTGGAGAGCTTACAGTGAACTCCACCTTGAAAAAGCCTATTTGAACTGATTGAGATAACCCATTGGGATTCACAAGGTGAACCCTTTCCATATGGTCAAACCATATTGGTTGTCAGGTTCATTTACAAACTGAAAATGAAGTTGGTGAAGACGATTATGACTCTAATCCAACCACAAAAGTTTTAATGCCAAGTCTACAAGATAATTTTTGTACACTAGATTGGGTTATGTATCATAGTGATTTTGAAAATACTTTGTTGGAGATATTTTTATGTAGTTTGGTTGGTTGCTTTGTTAGAGTCACACCTCCAGAATTTGCCTTGAATCTATGTTGAAGAAAATTTGTCAGTTTGAAGACTAAATTTGAAATTGCTCATAATGTTACTGTTGTTCAGTTATTTGGCTCATATTTTTTAGTTGACTGTGCTTCTCCATCTTTTTGTTTATGTCTTCTGACCAACTTGCTTGTTTGTCACAACCCTCGATTTTTTTCCTTTTCCCCGTAGATGATAAAGAATTTGTTTGAGTAAAACTTAGCTAGGAACTTGGTGACGAGGTAGACATCTGAACTGGAAATACAATCTTCAACTAAAAGGTGTTCTATTTTGACATCATGAATTTATGCTTTAAATGCTCACAAGTTCATTGGATAAATGGATGCCAGCTCGACTCATCCATTCCTCTTGTTAAATTCATATTGTTTTTAATCTAAAAAGATGAACAGTATGCATTGAAGATTCCAAATCAATTTTGTTTCTGAAGTTGTACAATCTCCTAGATACCAAAATGGTGCTTGGATAAAAAGTCCGTGATGGAAAGAAACAGTTATAAATGGTGTAAGTTTCATTTTTGAACCCTTCTTGGGGAAAACACACCACTGTTTGAGATTGGTACAAATAAACCCTCTCTTATTTTTTTTGACATCATGTGATACGTTTTAATTCCTAATAAAGTGATTTGCCTAAGGGCGCCTATCAAGTGTCACCCTTTCTTGTGTTTAGTTTTTTTTCCTTAGGTAGAAATATAAAGGGGTATAAAAAATGTAAATGAAAAAATGGATACATGCAATATATAGGGAAAATAGGGGTTTTTTAAAATCGGCAAGGCATATTGGGAGGGGGTTAAAAAAATGATTTTGGGAGGTATTTTCCAATATTTTTTGAAAATAGTGGTATTGTTTCATATGCCACGAACAAACGTGCTATGGCATGGTTTCACTAAGTGAAGACCCCGTGAGATCTTATTAGGAGAAAGATATTGTAAGCAATTGAATGATGAAAATGGACAACCTCTTTACCCCACTAATTGTAACATGCATTCTTCCAGCCATAATCCTGGTTCATCGACAGTGATTCACTGTGAGCTGGATCTCTTTCATGAAATTCCAGTAGTATCTGGTTGTTCAAAATGTTAAGGGTTAAAGGAGAACCCTCGACATGCCTCACTCACCCATTATACTAATGATCGAATACCCAATGTTGATGGTTTAATACCTCCTATTGCAGTTAAAAAACAAATAGGTGATATAGAAAGACATGCATAAACACTTCCCTATTCTCATTTGTTGAAACATTGGAAGCTAAAACAACTATGCTTCGTCCTAAATTGACTAACCCCTATGTTTCTGTTTAGTAACTTGAAGTTTCTATCGATTGAAAGTATGATGTTAGTACCATCCAAAACATGTCTACTAGGATATCCAAACAGTTGCATGAGTTGAGAGAAAAAATTTCCAAGTACACATGAAGGTCAGTATAATTGTTGGAGGGTAGTGATGACTTCTCTCTTCCCATGCAATTGCAATGTAAATACCAAATTTGTTAAAACTACACTTTGTATGGAACTTGGCCATCTTCCCTTCTTATTCCTGATGTTGGAACGGATTTATCCTTTTGTGGTAATAATTTTATGATTTCCAAGTCTAAGATAGATGCTGTAAATCTTTGGTTGTCTATCCTTTCACATGTACTCGTTCCTCCCACATATTCATTAGGATTTATGAAATGTTGCAGTCCTATTTATTATAAGTCTGATTCCTCGAATATTGTTAAATACAAACACAACATTTCCATGTATAGTATGTCAATGAATGGTTATGCTTCTAAGAACTCGAACATGAAGAACTTGTTGTTTATGGAAGGTTGTCCATGCACTCATGGGAACATTATACGGTTCATAATTAGCTATATATGCTCTTTATCTTTTGTGAATAGTTCATTTGAGGAACACTCCAATGACCATGAGTTCTTTATGAAAAGGAAAGCACCCAAAATTGTTGTTGTGCATGCAATACATAGCTTGTCTCTTGGTGACGAGTTGTTAATAAAATATAACTTTCGTAGGCCACTAATCACTCTTCAAATATGCCTTACATTAGGACTACCTATATTCGTCCCCTTGGGGCGTAGTAAAATATCATTGATCAATTGTATTTTATTATTTTCAACAGGATTAATGTAAATGTATTGATCAATTTGAATTTTTGTTTTATAATTTGCATGTGGTTGGAAATTTAATATTGCAAAAAATTCCCATTTTTATATAATAATTGTTTGGCATAATGTTTGAACAAAAAAATTGCATTGTTCTTACTGATATCATTGATGTAATGTTCAATATTTTTGAAATTGAGATTTTGATGACACGTGACTTGTTTACATCTTCCGTTGCACCCCACTACAATGTCAAATCTAGAGAGCGCTGAAAAATGAACACAACTCAGATAGGAAGCATACAGAGCATGGTTGAATAAACCACATCTTCAATTCCCACTACATCCATACTCACCAATTACGAATTCCTAATGTAACAATAGTTCTTCACATGTTGGCATTGGAGGAAATGCAATCAAGGTTGGAATGTATGACTTCTTATGAGATATAGGTGTCATGAACGCAATGTTGTTAGATGTGTTCCATAATGATGAGCTAGGGGATGATCCTCATGTCACTGATAACTTCTTCGAAATTCTTAAATCAAATTCCACCACCCCTCTCTTTGGAACTGACTGGTTGATGTCTACGCAGGTGGGGACACTAATGTTACTATACAACTTGAAAGCAATGCATGGCATGCCAAACACATGATCTCGACACATTCAAGGTAACTAACCTTCAAGTCCTTTATATTTTGAGGAATCGTGTCACAAAATCAACATTAAAAATGGTCGATTTTATGAACGTTAAATGACATTGTACATTTATATTTCCCACTTACTGTAGGTTATTCAAAGATAAGGTATTTTCGAGTGATAATGCCTTTCTCAACAATTGTGAAGAGGTAAAACAAATGTTGAAATTGTTGGGTGTTGAGTACATATCATATTATGTGTGTCCAGATGATTGTATTCTATATAAAGGCAAATATGCGAAGAAATATATAGGTCCAAAATGTGGGTATGATAGGTACCATAAACCAAGAAACAAGGGTAAAGCACATGGTCCTCCTCACATAATATAAGGGTAAAGAACATGGTGCACTACAAATTGAAAATGCACCACACACAATGCACACTATAAATTTATAGGGTGCACTGTATGTCATGGTGTGAGCAAGATGACTTGAACACAACACACAATTTTTTTAAATTAGAAAAATATAGAAAATAAAGATTAGTTTTAATTTTCTATCTGATTTTTTTAAAATTAGGAGGTAACAAAGGGTTTACCTGGTCACTTGCGCGTTTGCTCACTTTTTGGAAAAATTCAAAATCCACTTAGTAAGTAATGGAAGAGAGTAATTCCACCTCATGGATAACTGATGGTAGGGTGTTTGAAAAAAAAAAGTACTGCACTGGTGCTTAAGTGGTAAAAAACACCATAAATAATAAAAATGGTTTTTTCATTCGGTGTTTTTTTAACCCTATTTTGGTGCTCCTAAAAACATAACACATCGGTGTGGTGATTGAGAATGATTGTAGTGGATATGAATTTTTTTTTTACCCTAATTCATTGCCCTCCATTATGGACGCACTAGTGCTTTTTTGATAAATAATCACACTGGTGTCAAATAACAAATTTTTTTGGTTATGTTTTAAACCCTAATTTGGTGTGGTAATTTATGTTAAGCACTGGTACGATGGAAAAAAAACAAACATATCGTTGATGATTAGAAAATGATGAAGTATTTTCCAACCCACTTTTATTTTATTTTATTTTATCCTATAACAATCGTATCTATCAAAACCACCGATGCATTTTATTTAAGTAAATGCATTGCTGGTGAATATAAATATATTTAAAAGTATTTTGTTTGTGTTTTTCATTTACCCTACCTTAGTGCTTTGAAATCTATTGCACACCAGAGTAAGTTAAACACACTGACTCTAGAATTATACAATTTTTTTTTTGTTTGACAGTGTTTTTGACCGCAGTGCCACATGAGTGATGTATGTATTGGTATGTACTAGACTTCGATGCATCTACACAGTTTATATGTATAAAAGTACCGAAAAAAACCAGCTAAAACCTTAGATCGCTTGCCTATGCTATAAACTCATATTTGGGCTCTTTTTAGAGGAGCATCTGAAAAACCTTCGCTAGATATCTTTTCCCTGTAGTGATTTTAACAAATTCCTTTCAATGTGATTTATGTGATAGGCCAATTAAGATAAAATAAAGAATTTAGTTCCTCCTAATATATGAATATCATTGACACATACATATATGTATTTTAATAACCCAAGGGTTCCCTCACTTTTAAAACATACAATATTCCATTCAACTCATCCCTTATTTCCCCCTACCCAACTTTATTGCATGCCACACATCACTCTAAGAGAGTGCAAAGGTTCATGAGAGATGGATCACATGACATTTAGAGGATGGGAAAATTATTCCCAATGCATACCCTTGTGGATCTGCTACTTTGGTGCTCCCTAAGAAATAATAGAAAGAGTAGTGCTTTTGCACAAACTATGGGTCCCTAAAAAAGGTCATCATTGAGTACTACCCAAATTATTGAATTTATTGATTAGCTCAATAGTCTAAGTACTTCTCTAAGAAGGGTTTAGTCTACGCTATCACCAAGTTTTGATGGAAGCTACAAATATTTGGAAGAGAAATTTAAAGACCAAGTTTTATCCTTATTAGTAGTTGGAGATGTCCTTTAAACTCAACAATTCCTCTACTACATTGAAGTAAATCATCATTGACACAATTTATTGACATTATTCATTTTATATGATAACAGGGTTCTCATAAAAGGGCCAACAAATCTTTGTTTGAGTCTAGATGCACTACCGTTTTCATTCCTTCCAAAAGGGAGGAAGGTCTCACATAAAGTGTAACTTATACTATTTGTAGAACATGGAAACACATTAGGTTGTATAAAACCAATAACATATTATTATTCTATTATTCAAGTATCTTATATGTTTGGAAATAAACAACATGCATTAGAACTAGAATAGAAATTCATCATAATTTACTGAGCATATATTACGCAAGATCCATTTATTATTCATATATTTTTAAATATGTCCAAGCATCTCTCCATTATTCCTTCTCCAATATTACATTAGTGTTCCATAATATTACAAATAATAGACTCATAACAAATATCAACCCCTTAACCAAATCAACAATCACCCCTTCGATCCTAGACACAGAGGTATTTTATACAAAATTAGCTACTAAGGTTGACCATATCAAAATAGTTAGAAAATGGGATAGGGATGATTACATCGATCCACTATCTATTTGAACTCATTAATTACATATTATAACTCATAATTGTTGGAAATTGACTTGTGCCAAGTCTCTTTATGCCTCTAATGCATCTTTGACATCAATCCCTATGCTTTGTCATTGTGCATTTTGGTATATCTATCCTTTTGAAATTATTATCCAAAAATGAAGGGGCCAACAAGCCCCACCCTCTAGTAAACCCTTCTACTCTTTCTACCCTTCAAATGAAGGGGCCAATTTGAGGATGATCTACAACAATTTGTTGTTGAAGGCCCCAAACTGCTCTAAATACATGGTCCATTTCTCTAGAATGATAAAGGCATTGGCATTGAATGTATGGGCCTTCTCATTATTGATTTATGTGGGTTGATTCTATGTAAGGGCCTACCACTTGACATCTGTAAATGAGTAAAGTTATTTAAGTGCAATAAAAGTGGACTATGTTGTGGGACAAAACTCCCTCAATGCTTATTTATTTGCCACTATGGCCTCATGGAGTGCATCCAATTCATCATATGCAACTTGAATTTCTTCATACTTGGATTGCTTCTCTATAAGGTTAGCAATAAAATGAACATCAACATTCATTTGCTTGATTCACTCCAACAACTCATCAATGATTTTATTTATCCTCTCCAATAATCCCATCCATTCTTGCATAGCTATGAATATTTTGTTGCGCTTAGTCTTATCTCTATGTAGTTGTACTCATGTGGCATTTACTTGCTCAACCCAAGGAATCAACTGATCCATTAAGTATTGATGTTATTTTTATCTTCCTTGCACCTTAGCAGTCTGTAACTATCCTTGCAACTCCCCTAACCTCTAATGGAGTTGTAACTATGATGCACAAACTAACTTTATATTTTTCATAGATCTACAAATTGACACTTCCTCAAGTGATTGTGAATATGCCTATAATATCAATTCAAGCTATAGGTTATGTAATTGTATCTTAATAGATTCAATTTCATCTTTAGCATGATATAAAACCTTTCTCTCATTGTCTCCCTCCTAGATGAGCTGCAAAAATTAGATTTTCAACTGTTGATGCTCATACATGTGTTTGACCTTGGAAATTATTTGTTCCACATCATATGAATCCATTAGTAGCACCCTCATCAAGTTTGAGGTAGAGCATTACTATGGTTTTTCAATATGCATGTCATGTCTCTCTAGCAGTGACCAACAAAGTGGTTGGTAATAAATTATAGAGGGGTTAGAATGTGTGGACATTTGAACCTCCACCTATATATGTTTCTCTACCCATTGACAGGCCTTCACAACAATATCCTGGGTGGTCTCAATATGAAATGGGACCACATCTATGTGATCCTAGCAGGCGTGAAACATTTCCCAACAATGTATAGGGTTTTGTGTGAGTTGGTGCCCGAGTTGTGCCATAATAGAGAGACTATTCAATGATGATAATGTGGGAGGAAGGTTCAAGTAATATTTTTATGTGTATCCTCACCTTCAATGTCCTCCCGATGTTTATCCTTTTAATATCTTGCATCCTCTACACACTCTCCAAATTGATGGATTTATGTAGCTACTTATCTCCATTTCTCCCATTGCCTGAAAGGCCTCCTAGAAACTCAATGACTTATTTCTTCTAAGGAAAATCAACCTATGTATTTTTTTTTGACTACATGAATTGTAGAATTTTCCTTGGTTTGGTATGATTAATAACTACATTAAAGGGGACCTTTGTCGCTAGTTCAATCTTCATTAGCACGTCATGATATCTAGAATGGAATCAAATGGGTCATCCTTTATGGTAATGATTGGGATTTGGGAAATGAACTTTTCAAAGTGATTTATATTCCTTTAATGTCTCCTCAACCAATCCCAATCCATTATTGGCCCTAAAGTAAAAAAGTTGTTGAAAAACAGGTCTTCCATCTGCGCGAGCTAAGAGGTATTAACAAGTACATCGAATGATTTAGTTGCGGACATCGACTGTTGATGATAGTTTGATACCTTCAAGGGTAAGTGGATTAATGTATTAACCACTCTCCATCGTTTGGGTGTTACTCCCTGTAAGAATTCAATTACCTAGCCCAACCATTTCTTGAGGTCTTTCCTTAAGTAGTGATAAATATCCAAAATAGGTTGCATCAACACAACTGGTAATGAAATTTTCTTCAAGGATTTGGTTGGTGGGATATTTGGCTCAAAATCAAAGATTAAGAGAACCACTATTCTATTTTATTTCTTCAATATATTCAACTTTGATACAACTTGATTTGATTGCAACCTCCTTATTTTAATTTCAAGTAGGATGTATGTGAATCTCATCGCAACTTTCGACTTATTAACCACTGTCTATGAAGAAACCTCCCTATCAAAGGTGGTTTTGATGAATAGTAAGGAAATTCCACTGCTATAAATTTATTGGGGTCAACCCCCATTGATTGCACAAAAGTGTTGTCCCTGTTCATGCTAAGCCATTTTTTCCCACATGATTTTATAAAATTAAGCTAATGCTACATCATTGAATGCCATCTTTGTGCATACTTAAGAATCTTCAATGGGTAATACTGTAAGGAAATAATGGTCCCATATGGAATTGGACAATGTTCTTGATCTATTGAGGTCTACCATTTCCACATAGTCAACACAAGAAGTAAGTCCCTAAAGATGAAGTATGATATTAATGCATGAGAATTGATACAAACTTGAAGCAATTCATCCATAACAAAAAATCACCTATTAAGCTCAACAACCTGGATGCAAAATTTATCCATAGAGTAAATCCAAGGAACAATCAACTGCATCATATTTGTTCATGCACATCTTGCAAGAAAATCCATTGAAAAATGAACAAGTGGTCATTAATTAAAGTGATAATGGTGTAGTGACCCCCTCTATTTGTCCCATGGAAACCCTATAAGCTAGGTTCTGCTTTATATTGTCCATGCTTTCTCACACCCTGCCATACATGGGATATGTCTCCCCCCTCTATATAAAGAACAATCACGATGTTGATGTCTTGAACATGAATAAGGCATGCCATGTCTATCCAAAGAGCATGTCCATGTACCCAACTAATTAAAAAATCATTACACTTCATAACTTATCCCACTATAAGGAAAAGGCCATTTAGCAAAGGTTATAGTGGATGGTCCTCTAAAAAGAGCCCAAATATCCATTTATAGCGGATGTAACTAGCAGAGGAGAGTGGGATGAAGTTTTTTTGTTTTTGTTTTTGTTTTGTTTTGTTTTGTTTTTTACATTCCAATTGCATCTGTACTGACAATAAACCACGTGGCACCACGTCCAAAAACACCTTTAAGTGAAAAAAAACAAAAAAATTGCAACCTGTGTGTTTATATTTCCCAATAGCACCGGGGTGCCATGAACTTGAGAGCACTGAAATAGGGTAAACTTATACATCATATTACTATAAAAAATTATTTTTTACCCATATCTAGTTTAGTATGCCTAGTTTAATGCATCGGGGTGGTATAGACAACACCACACTGCATTAGGGTTAAAATGTTACAAATTAAAAACATGGCTATATTTTTTTTATTTCAAATTTCTATATGCATTGCGTTTGATATTATCAATTTCCCCTATGCATTATGGAATCTGGAGCCTCGCGTTATGTTTAAAGCTTTCCAAAATTAAAAAGCATGACTATAGTTTTTTATTTCAAATTTCTATTTGCGATGCATTTGATATTTGTTATACCCAAATCCTGTCACCAACATGTGACGAGATCCTTAACACCTATGTTTTCCCTAAATCCCAAACTTGGAGTGGAAA
The DNA here is from genome assembly GCA_001517045.1 of Pseudotsuga menziesii. Lineage (NCBI taxonomy): Eukaryota > Viridiplantae > Streptophyta > Pinopsida > Pinales > Pinaceae > Pseudotsuga > Pseudotsuga menziesii. Next base: position 49,550 of record LPNX010342378.1, read on the forward strand.
ACATGCTTTGGATGTCAATTCTACATGAAAAAACCGAGCACCGCGCTTTCCCTTTACTGATGAGTGGTACCTTGTTCAGCACCTGCCTGAAACCTGTTATAGAAAAGCGGTGCCACCGTGTATGTGCTTTGCTCTTGGAGTGGTTCTTACCCTTCACCACTCTTTCATAAGGGAACAAAAGTGGTACCCTTGGTAAAAAGAGAATATTCTCAAGGCTTCTAGAACATGAGCCTCATGTCCTCCCTTATCCCTATTGTTCCCTGTTGGTTGGACTCGAGATCCCTCTTGGTAGGATCTTATGGCCACCTCACCCACAATTCTCTCAACTATCCCTATCCATTGAGCCCTATAAATACAAGCTCATGTCCCATAGTTGAGGGGGAGAATTGAATGGTAATGTTATGCTGTTGAATTGACTATCTAGTCCAATCCATTGGAGAGCACAAGAGAGTAAGTTGGAGCTATCGGGGAGGAGGTGTTTGTCTTGTGGAGGAGTTTGTCAACACTAAGGCAATGGTTGTAAGCTTCTTCATTCATTTCTTAATGCAAAGCTGATTTCCGTACCACATATCTGTTGTATTGATCTCGCATGTATATGTTACTGGATTCCTTGGTCACTAGTATGGATGCGTGAATAATGTTCTAGTAGCTTTGATGTTCTTGTTTGTTTGACATGTTCTGCATATACATAGGTTCGTCATCAAAGCATTATTCTAGGTGTTTGCAACATTCAGGGAAGGTATTCATCCATTGTCGTTCACTCATTTGTTCTGGATCTGAACCATTCAGACCAGAGGAACAACTTCTATCCACAGAAGGTGCAATATTCCTGACAACAATATTATCCATCGCATTGGTGCGTAATTGTATAGGGTGCACTGCGTTAGCGTTAAAACTTTCCAAATTAAAAAACATGACTATAATGGTGTGTTATATATTATAAGTCACACTAGGTCATCTAGTACTCAAGTGCATCGGTATAGGGTTTAATAAAAAAATTACCCCAACATAAAAATCATTTTTAGCATTAAACAATGCTTTTGAGTCTAATAGCACCGGTGTCATACATCAACTACTTAGATGCCTCGACATCCATGCACTACGTGGCGACATTGCTTTCTCCCATTGTGTAATAACTGGAGTTTTATTTTTTTCAAACGATGGTAAAAATTTCAAATTTTTCTTACATCGCCCTGATACGTCCTCGATGCACCAAGGGACTCAGAAAAATGATTGTTAGTTAACTAATTTTTTAGCAAATTAAATTTGAGAATTCATCTTTCTTTTCCCCAAATTTCAAAAAAAAGATTAAAATCTATGTGCTGTGCGTTCGAGCCATTTTGCTTGCAGCGCTAAATGGAGCACCTTGTAGGTTTATAGAGCGCACTAGTAACAATGCGTTTACGTCTTAGGTGCACCACATGATGCACTTTAATTTTTAGTGCACCGATTAATGTAATTTTTAATAAAAACTACAAATTTAATACCGCTGCGTAATATAAATACAACCTTACTGATTAACATATTTTTTTAATAAAAACCTTAAATGTAATAGCAGTGTGTAATATAAAAACAAGTGCATCGATTAACATAATTGTTAATTAAAACTATAAATGTAATAGTAGTGCATAATATAAATACAACCACACCCTCGTACGATGTATTGATGTTTTCTAAGTGCACCATATAAATGAACAGAATTTATTTAAAAATGATAACATTAAGTGATGCAATTAATTTATCAATCCTCCCTACTCTCATGGTGCACTAGCGTGTTCCTAGTATAGGGCTAAATGTGTCATCAAAATATATGAGAAATGTTTTGGTCATGTTCATGTTAACCGATGCACATAGTAAATGCTAATGCACGAAAGGTACAATGCACTATTATGTAGCAGACACACCATTAACCCCAGAGACCCTATAACTCACAAAGAGTCATTGTTGTCATAGTGCGCTCCATTAATACTTTCACACCATTACGTATGGAAGGAGTTACTTAGAATGGAGCGATGTTTTCTAATGAAGGACGCACCACGAGAGTAAATTTGAAAATAAAACAACTTAATCTGGTGAACAATAGGAACATATGAGCATTAGATTTATCATGTGATTACTTGTAATAGGAGCATTGTTATTTTTAGAACAAGCCGCAAACCCGCAAATAGATGCACCTACTACGATGTGCTCATTAACATATGCATGCCATTTATGGTGCGATCATTTCTCTACGATGAAACTATGCATATGATTGTTGGACAAACCTTTAAAAAAAATATTTAAAAACAATTACCATGCTCACTGGCGCACTTTTTATATTATAGCGCACCATTTGTAGTTCTTGTATACCTAAAGAGCACTGCTGGATGCGTGTTCCGATAATTTAGGCGCACCGGTTGTGAAATTCATTTATTCCGAAAACATTTATTATTTGATGTTAATAAATAACATGCTCATTCAATGAAGTATTTAATGTTTTTTATGTCTATTTATCGGACTGATAGATGTTCAATGTCAATAAGAGACGTCAAGGATGAGAGGCCGATCAATAGTAGTAGGCACGAGTTGATACATACAATTTCATCCATGGTTGGGAGGCTAGAGAGATGGAGAGGGATTTTTTTCCCTCGCCCCATCACATATTGTACATGAGACCTCTTGTTGGTTGTAGGGTTCCTAAATTTCTATCAGGAGATTACATCCCTCAAGGGGAACTCATCTTTATTGGAGCAATTCATCCGTTGTTGGGACCATGACAGATAAGCGTTTCATATTGGTCATGGTCAATGGTTATCTCTCACTAAAGAGGATACATATTTCATCACTAGTTTATCCAGGAGAGGGGGAATTCCCCAATTCCATGATGTCCCAGTAGGTGTTGTGGCAGAGAGTCAACTCACTTACTCTCCATGATATATCATTGCACACATCATTGATCTTGTTGATTTTTAAAGTGTGTGGTGTATAACTCCGGATTAGTGATTTTGATGGAGGGGATGTTAGGTGCCTCTCACTGTTGGTTAGGAGCATCACACACTCCACCAATGATGGGAAATGCATTAGTTTCCCTCTTTTATATTACGTAGATTCTTTAGTGTGGTCACCTAGATGCATTAGATGGTTCACCATTTTTATACAATAGTTTTGTTTTGTTTTGGATCGATGTAGTGTAGTGTTTGATGGGAAGGCCAACTTCCTTTTTGGTTTGGAGTTTTTTTGTTTATTTTTTGAGAGGATTTCAGCCATGAGGCCATCATTTGACCACCTCCCTCCTAGGCCACCAATTGAGATGCGTAAGCGGATGTGGGGACAAATGATGCCCAAGAGGGGGTAGGCCGACTTCCCAACACAGATCACATTATAGGTGTTGGAGATGTTAGCCAACAAGGAGGACCATGCATTGGACCTTCTGCCATATCTATACATTGGGTTAGACTAAATAGCATGTCCCAATATATTTTTCACCCAAGTTGAGCCATCGAGTGAGAGAGGTAATATTAGCGTTATGTTTAATTTAGTATAGTTGCAACATTTTATTGTCTTGTTTAATGCAAAAGAAATATATTTTAACATTTTCTTTTAATTGTTTTATTATTTTTTTAATGAAATTATCTAATTATATTTGTTGTGTACTTTATATTTTGTAGATATTGGCACATTTGATAGGGAGGTGCCTCTTGATCTGATTTAGGATGATGAGGATATGCACGAGGCTAAGTTTCCTCCATATCCCATACTAGACCTACGACATAGGCTAGATCATAGGTTTTGATAGGATGTGGCAAATATGTTGTCCACACTATTGAGTCGACAAGGAGTGGATCTTGTACGAGTCACATATATGTTGCAAGACCCTGATCTCATACAGATATGTAGGATGATGCCTTCGGATTTATGATTGTTGATGCAATACGTTGGTGCATCCATGCTTTTAGATGACTGGAGGTTGACTAATCAATCTATTCCATCTGATGAGGATGACGATCCTTGTCCTCATCCACCTCCTCTTATGCCTCATCGTGACAATGCAGGAGCGTGGTCATATCATGCTCAACCTCCTCAACCTCATCATGAGGTGTGAGCATCTCCATCTCATGCTCCACCATTTCCTTCTCACCATTACATGGGAGTGTCACCATATCATGCTCCACATCCTCCTCCCTCTCCTCACCATGATCACGAATTGAAACTATTTACTCCTCGACACCTGGTCAACTCACCACCATCTCAAATAAATCCACTCATCCTAATAACCACTCCACCATCTACTACTCTACTCACCTCAGCTCTAGATAGGATGGTTGCAACATGTGAGATTCATCCTGATGGAGATATCTATGTTGGTCTCTAGTCTAATTTTTCTCCATAGAGGCACTAATGCCTCTGCTAGTGGATGAGATATATTATAACAATTATTAGAATGGAGATGTATATTTGGCATGTATCATGAGTTCAATATATATATATATATATATATTTGCATTTTTCATGTCGATGTTGATGTCGATGTCAATATTCATGTTGATGGTGATGCATATGTTAGATGGTGTTAGTTAGATATGTGCATGATGGTTATGTTAGATAATGCAACTTGTGTTTTGTTATATGTTAATATTAGATTTGTGTGTTAGATGACGTTTAAATATGTTAAATGTATATGCTAAATTATGGTAGATAATGTTTGCATGTGTATGATAGGTGATGTTTGATGTGTATGTTTACATGTGTATATTAGATGATGTTTGTCATACTTGTGTGATGGTTATGTTAGATGATGTTTGTCATACTTGTGTGATGGTTATGTTAGATGATGTTCATGTTTAGTATATGGGAATGATGATGATGATTGTAAGTTACACGATGTTAGGTGATGGTAGTTGTGGCCATTGATATGATTATCACAATGTAATATTTTTTATTGTTATGTATATATATGGACATACTTTTTATTAACTCAATGGGCCGTCAAATTATTTTATGATATTTATCTTCATGTGTATGTTGTATATTGTTTATGTTGATTAGTATGATTCATGTGTGTGATACAAACTTTTTAAATTTATTTATTATGTATTTATGTCGAAGTCATTTATATTTTATATTATTATAATCACAAAATGTGCACGATCATAGTTATAATTGAATGCTACAATCTCGACTATAATTACAATTTACAATCATGTTTACAATTTCACAACTGCAAATCACAATAAAAATTACAATTATAATAAGAAATTACTAATTACATTTACAAGGTACAAATTACAAATTGTAGAACTATTTACAAAATTGCAAGATTACATTTTTATTTTATTTTATTTTATGAAATTGAAAAATTGCAATCATTTTAATCATCTTATCAATTAAGTATGGGGTGGTCAACTATAAAATATTTAATTAATCAACCAATGATTAAAATTCTTTCATTACATGTCATGCATTATATGTGCAAACCTTAGATTTTCTTGATACTAATATCTATAATGTGCTATACAAATAAGTTTCAATTAATTGTAGAATTGAAGGTGTAGTTACTCTATAAATCATTTTTTTTGTAAGTTACAAAAAGTTATATTAATATACAAAATAAAATACATGCATAGAGGCCATATCTTGGATATCATCTGTGTCTAGAAACTAAGACTATAACAAAATAATTGTCATGGACTAGATAATAGAGACCTTCCCTCGAAAAGGGAAATTGAGTCAAACTCGGAAAAACTAAAATAGTACAGAGTTATGACAAACAAACTATGCATACATAGGAAAAGACAAAGAGACATGTAAAATAAATCTAAGGCCTTACGACATTCTCCCAGGTTCTTTGACAATGATACAGGGCCCTTAATAATCCTCTTCATCAGTAGAAGGAGCATGTTGCAAATACGAAGGTGGTTCCTTTGCTAGAGGAGGTTCAAGCATCATCTGGGATGAGTTACTAGCCTGCTCACGACACCCTACTTTCTGTAAAGTCAACTCCTGATTGTACGAAGCCTCTTCCATATGCTAGATATACATAATATCTTATTGTTGCGGGGTCTCCTGTGGAGTATCGTGAGGATGCAATCCTAGTGAGGATGAGGACGTCGAATTGCTAGAAGAGATTTTTGAGTTGTTGGAGGGAGAAGAAAAGGAAGATCTATCTTTATCCTAGAGCAGATGGGATAAGACATTCTTCATATGCCAATAGTGGGATTGGAGTTCTAGAGTGATGATGAGCCATAAATTTTTCCTCCCAATCATCCACATCCCGAGGAATACAAAGTGGTATGTGATCACTATATCCCAAAGAAGGATTACGGCGCTTCATAGCATGAACCATTGCCCCATGGAGATGATCCACCGCGAGGCATAACCAGAAGATGACGTGACATGGTGGAGGAGTAATCCCAAAACTATCGAGCCTTAAAGAACTTCCTGGACAAAGAGATTTTGAACCACATTGAAATGAATAGAATGAAGAGCGTAGGAAAGATAAAGAACAAGTCCATACGAGGACACTTGGTGAATTAAAAGCCTTCATGATGCCACAATACTGCGAGGTGAAAATAGTTTCAAACCATCATTTGCCAACATTAATTATCTTACATCAGGATAAGCAAACCATTGAATCATGAGAGTGATGGACTAGAGTCTCATATGGACATTTAAAGAGACCTCCTTCCTTTAGCCACAACGAATCTCATAACACACACATCCGGGGAAGTTACTTTATAAATAATACTTGCACACACACACACACACACACACACACATGTATCATAATTGTAAACTCAATGATATGAACACGATAAACAAAGAGAAAACACTATTATATATTGAGTGAAAAGAACTCATACAACAAGTTGAATATAACCACACAATGGTATGATTATGTCTATTGATGTTTACATATGTTAAATTATGGTATATAATGTTTGAAGTTGCAATGGTACACATAAGTTGCAATTAATTCTAGAATTGAAGTTGTAGTTACTCTATAAATCATACTTGCATCTCTCTCTCTCTCTCTCTCTCTCTCTCTCTCTCTCTATATATATATATATATATATATATCATGATTGTAAACTCAATGATATGAACACAGTAAACAAAGAGAAAACACTATTATATATTAAGTGAAAATAACTCATACAACAAGTTGAATATAACTGGGTTTTGAACAAGTTACATAAGACAAAATTGGACGACCGTGAGAGGTGAGATCACATGAAAACACAGTCTCAGTGCAACAGACGAGGAAAATATCCTAGAGCTGTGACAAGGAGGTTGGGTAGGGTTGAAGGCATTAGATCATGGGATGTGAGCTCCAGTGGTTGAGGGAGGAGGATCTGACCCTCCCTCGGAGCTATTGTAGGTCCATAGTCCCCACAAAATCGAGGAATTCAAGAAGCTCAGAGTGACTAATGGGAAGAAATCATCCCCAAGAAATCAGAATTTCGTCAAGAAGCTAGTAGAAATCCCCTTAGTAGCCCTCCCCGTGGCTAGATCCTGCAAGACAACCCTAAACCTTGTAGAGAAAGGTCTGATTGGATAGTTCATAGGACTCTGGCCATCTCCTAGAGCTATAGAATCCTATATCAAAATAAATTGGAAATCATTAATCAAGGAGGATGCAAGTAGCTACTTCGTTGGAAAAGACTTTTTCGATACCAAAGAAGGCAAAGAACTCATCTTCAGAAATGGACCATACTTCATGGGGCCGCAAGGATTGTATCTCAACAAATGGACCCCAGAATTTGATCGGGCACAAGATGTCCATTCTACAATTTTGGTTTGGGTGAGATTTCCACACCTTCCTCTGCATTGGTAGAGCTAGGAATGCTTGGAAGTAATAGGAAATACCTTGGGAAAGTTCATAGATGTAGCTAAAAGACGGGATGAATACTCCTGTGCCCGGATCTATGCAAAGGTATACCTAGAAGTAGGATTGTCAGAGGTCATCAATCTCACCTTAGTAGATTGGTGCCATATCCAAGAGCTATGCAGACACTGCAGAGAATATGGGCACTTCACAAGGCATTGCAAAAAGAAGGAAGAGGAAACAACAGAGACAAGTAAAAAAGGCCATTGAAAAACAATATAAAAGAAAACATGAGGCAATACCAAATATAGAACCAAAGAAAAAGAAAGAAAACAAGAGACTCTAGACTCAAGGACTCAATCCAATCCGAGTAAAAAAAAAGGGTCAGAGACCATTGGAAGGAGATTTGAACTCCATCACCCTCTTGGAAAATAACGAGGAACCTCATCAAGGAGAGGAAAACCAGGAAGAGTAGGAAGAGGGAGAAATACCCAAATCAACTGAGAAAGAACAAGAGATACTACATGAACCCTCATATCTCAATCCCATGACTACTCCCACCAGAAGCCATGTCTCATTCCCATCTTATGTAGAAATGTACAAGAGAAGAACACATGAATTTATATCCACCTCAGAGGAAGAACCTTTCAAAAAATATGCTAAAAGGAAAGGGAGGAAATCCAACAAAGAGTTAAGGGAAGAAGAAGATGAAAGCCATAAAATTTAAGCAAACCAATCCACTCTAGAAAGATCCTTCACCAAGAACCCAAGGATGAGAAGAAACAAAGGAGGATCCTCCTACCACAACCAAAATAAATAATGAATATGGTCTCTCAGAATCGCAGAGGATTAGGCATTCCAAACAAAGTGAAAGTGGCCAAAGATCTGTTAAGAATGGATACTACAGATATTCTCTTGCTCCAAGAGACCAAAATGAAAGAAGAAACTATCCTCTCTCTTAGCAAAACAACATGGAAAAAACAAGAAAGACATGCAACCAGTGCTAGAGGAGCTTTAGGTGGTTTGGCCACTCTTTGGAACAAGAAGGACTTCACTCTCCTCAATTCCTTCTCAACTCAATATTGGATCTTCAAGTAGCTACAACACCTACCTTCCAAGGTAAGTATTGGTCTATTCAATCTTTATGTACTTGTGCACTACCTGGAAAAGAAAGAATGTTAGAACACTCTAGCAGAATTCTTGGAGATCTATCCCCCCCAACATAATTCTGGCTGGGGATTTATATCTGGTGAGGTTCGTAGAGGAAAAAAAGGGGGATTCTTTTGGAGAGTCTGTTTCAAAGAACAAATTGAAGACCCAATACTCTAATGAGACCTCATGGACATTAAACCCAAACAAGGTTGTTATACCTGGACAAACAAAAGAGTGGGGGTAAAGTATATTGTAGCCATGTTGGATCGGTTCTTAGCCCAAAGCTCTTTCCTCTTGGAAGGGAATCTATTGTAGTCCCAAATCATGGCTAATCTAGCTTTGGATCACAAACCCATCCTAATCTCTATCCAAAATGTCGAAAATCTAGGGACGATCCCCTTCAGGTACAGACCTCAATGGATCTCCACTCCTAGATTCTTCGATACCGTGGAAGATGCATGGGGACAACCAGTCACCAAATCCCCGAGCTTCATATGGTAACAAAAGATAAAAATACCAAGGTAGCTCTAAAATAATGGAAAAAACAAAAAACAGGAACTCATCCAAGGAAAGGCAATAAGCGTTCTACTCCCTCCTAGCATCTTATATGGAAATGGATATAAATACCGTAGAGACACACGATCTGGAACAAGAAGTAAAATTGCAAGCCAAATCCTATCAAGCCTTTCACAAGGAGGAAGAGTACTAGAGACTCAAATCCCGTAGCACTTGGATAAAAGCTGGGGACTGGAACACCACCTTCTTTCATAGACAAGAAAAGGCCCGAAAAAATCACAATCATATCGATCAAATATGTATGAGAAATGGACAGATAGCTAAAGGCCAGGACTAGTTAAAAGAAGAAGTGTATAAGAAATTTAATAATCTCTTCCTGGAGAGAGGAGACGAGGATGAGAACATCACTAAGTATTTCTTGGATAACGTACCAGTTCTAATTCTTCCCCAAGAGAACGAGGACCTACAGTAAGTGGATATTGATGATGCATACGACTACTTGGAATCTACAAACAATGTGTTGAGGCCTAGAAAATTGTAGGTAACAACAGTTAGGGATTCTCCCCAATAACTTTCCCAACTAACCTGTTATTGTTTGGTATGGGGAATCCGTCCGGTTTACGGTTCGGCTACCGTAGGTTAAGTAACAAATTAAAAGGTTTTACCGGTTATGGCCCGATCCACCATGTATATTTTTAGTTTTTTGTATTTAAGTATGATGTGCAAGTGCCTATCTAAAAATGCAGATTGATAGAGATAATGAGGAGCATCACAATGTGATGAATAGGTTCTTACCTCTCGTCTTAACTCTCTCGCATCTATATCACACACAGCAAGAAAATAAATTTAACTAACTAACCTATCCCTAGGGAGCAGAATTAACAGTTGACAATGATTAATGTATTTCTGCACATGTATTATGAACAATTACAAATAGCTGTTATTTATTTCAGAACACATGAACATTAAGAAAAATATTGACAACAAGATAGCTTATTGTTTATGACAACCTCCATTACTCACAGTGGAAATTTCACAGAATAAACTATAATACATTCATAACATAAGCAGAAATGCAATGAGTTAGAACAATCTCACAGTTAATGGACATGAGATGAAAAAAAAATAGTTCACATTCAACTGATCCACAACAAAGCATTTGAAACAATCCACCAAACATTCTCTAGCAGAAAAAATTGTAACTCTTTATTGCAAAAGGAAGTAGTTCTTCTTACAATATCTGTCAAAAATTACTTGGGAAAGAAGTCCTATTCTACATCTAAATCTCCTATACTTATACAAAAATCAAAACCTTTGGGCTGCCCCCAAATGACTTTTGGGCTTCCCCAACATTTCAATCCCAAATTTTGTCTCGTAGTGAGTGCTCACGATTTTACAATATATTACATTTTAAAACAAAATTTAATAGAACACTTTTATGAAGAGGTTCTCGCTTGGTCATGGATGAGCTTTTTCCATGCCTGGGCCTTTGTTGCTATGCTTTCAAAATCGGAGGGTTCAAGGAAGTGGATGTTTATCTCATACTTGGCAGCCTGATTTTTAACCACTTCTATTCTCGCCGGACTCAGGCGTAGCTGGTCTTCTAGTAAGTGAATACTTACTACTGCATGAGCCACTGCATTCTTTAGAATCTGTTCATTGAGATCCTTGACTTGTTGGATCTCCTACTCATCTTCATGATACCTATTATACAGATGTTCTATGAACAACTCATGTTCTGGTATTGCATCCAGTATTTTATCTGCAACAACCTGGCATCTATTGTATGTGACCAGCATTCTTTTGTAGTATTCAACACATAACCCTTTCATTTTCTTTACTGTCTTCTTGAATTATTTTGCAGTATTTATTGCAAACTCCAACAGGTCATAATCTTGTTTTAAACTATGGAGATCTTTGGCTGGTAGCTCCGCAGGGGTTTCCTCATTTGTTTCCATCCACACTATCCTTCCTATTAAGACCTCCAAAATTTCTTGAGATCTGTCTACAAAATATGAAGTGGTGTCCAAGATTTCTTCTAATCTGCTATCTATTTGTACAATCTTACACCTTTCTTCCTCAATGTGCATTTGCAGATGGTGGATCTTTCTTCTCTGAGTTAGAACATGCTCCTTCAAAGGATGGACATCCGTCTTCTGTTCCATAGAATCTTTCAGTGATGCTGTCAATGAAGCATTCTGTCCCTCCAAAACTGCTATCTACAGTTGATATTGTTTCTCTTTCTCTTCAGTGGCAGCCTTCTGTGATTCTAACTCAATGACGCTATTTTGCAACTGGACCTTCTCTACACCTAGAGTTTCGTAGGACACCTGAAGGTCATTTTTCTCAGTCTTCAGCATTTGATGCTCTAGCTGTAGCCTCTGTAGTTCTGCTAGGATGTTTTGAGAATCCTTTTCTATTTTCTCTACTGAGACTACTAAGTCCATCTTGTTTGCCTGCAGAGTCTGGAGTTCTATCTTCCCAGTCCTCACTTCATTATGCATATCCTCAAATTTCCTCTTTAACTTGTGACCTTCATCCCTCTCTTTCTTCAAAGTTTCCTTTAATTGTGTTGCATTCTTCTTCAATTTTTCAAGGTCTGTCATAAGCCTATCTACATTGTCTTTAGTGGCCTGGGCTAATGCCACCCTAGCTCTGGCTGTCAGTCATGGATCTGCATATGTTCCATACACCACGGTTTTCTCAGTTATCATCTTTCCTGATTGTACTCCTGTTTCAACCTTCTTTTTGGTTCTTTTGACAATCCTTTTCTTTTCCTTGTCATAGAAAATGGTGCTGAAATCAGGTATCTCTTCTCCTTCTTTCTGTGTGAAAGGTATCAAATTCATTCCAGAAAAAAAACTTGTTCTTGAGTGCTGCCAGAAGTTGCAACAGGCTCCTAGGAATCAGGATTATCTTGTCCCTGTCCCTGATCTATATGATCATGTTCATCCTGTGTATCTATCGGGTCAATAGTCTGCTGATCTTTCTTAGATCCTGCTAATCTCAGACCCTCACTTTCATCTTGTTTTTTCTTTATCTTTGCTTCTTCTTTTCTCTTTCTCTCCTCCTCTTCCTTCTTTGATGCTTCCTTTGCAACTCTCTTTCTTTCTTCTTCTTCATTCTTTAGCCAGCTTTCTACCTCTTGTGCTAGCCTTCTAGCATCTTCTTCCCTTTTTATGGCCTCTTCTTCTTTAGCTGTCTTCTTTGCGGTTTTTCCCTTTCCACCCACAATGGTGATTTTCTGTTTAAATCTTTTCTTTAATGCAGTCATATTCTTTGCATTTCTGAAGATTTCTTCATCCTTGTCCTAGAAATTTGTGTATTCGAAACGAACATTTGCCTCCTTATAATGCTCTGTAACCTTATTTTGGGAGTCATTACTGTGGAAGTTCATCTCACCAAAATGGAAGTGTTCTAGCTCCTTCACGAATTTTGTAGTCAGTTTCACCTTAGAAAACTCATAACTCCCCAGCCAGAAAGGTATGGTAGGATATGCTGCCTTCTTATGTTTGAACAAGAAGCTTCCAACACCATCAATGTATACCTTCCTGACTGCTTCATTATGTAACACATAATCAGTGATATTTTTGGGGAGTAGAGAAGGTGCCCTAGAGCCACCATACATTCTGATATACATCCCCTCGTCATTCAGATAATAATTTCCATATTCTTCAATAACTTTGAACGCTTCCTCTAGCATGCAGTTGCATTCAGTGAAAAAAATCAGGGTGTACAAAGGCATGATGAAGTGTTCACATATCTCTTTGTAGTGGCTATAGTATTTGTGTGCCCAAAATAATTTGTATGCAGTGTATATAAGGGTATTGTCCCTATCCCAATTACACCTCAAAGCCGGAAAGGAATGGGTACATAATATACAATCAACTAAGATAGAGATCATGTAGAACTCTGACTTCTTCTGTGATACCCCTCCCAAAGCTGAAGATATGCATGCTGAGAGGCTATTGGACACTATGTTTTCCCAATTGAATATGGTTCCTTGGGTGGCCACATAAAAATTAATTGGCATCCATCCCAACTTGAAGCTCTTCCCGTGAGCTCTCCCAAAAATCCTGTTCAACATTAATGCTATAAATCTGTAAGGGGTCTGGAGAGTGGTTGTGTCATATTCTCCTGATGGCCTAGTTTGAAATTTCTTCCCTGGTATCATCATTCTCTTAATTGTTTCAATCAGGTCCAAATTTGTCTCTTTCAACCAACTTTTAGTTAAGTAGATTTGAGCAGGAGGAAGGTGGTATGCCATTGAGACATAAGCAGGACTGTATGCAGCATATCCTTGTTTGGCATTATTTTCCAGGATCATCGTAGTTACGTTTGCCCTAGGTAGAATCCATCCGATCACTTATGAGCATGGGAACAGCTCTGGTCTCGTGGCTACTTTCATAAGAGCCGATTTCTCAATGTTTTCATATATAGTTAGCTCTTCAAATCCTGCATTAGGCACATTTTGATTTGGAATCATCCTGTATATCTCACCCCATTTATAGTCTGGATCTACCCCGATGGTGGCTTTGGTATCTTCATATATGTATTCCACCTTGGTGATGATTTCCACCTCTGGTTCTGCCTCTACAACTGGAGCCTTCTTCTTTTGTCTTTTAGACATATCTCCTTTGCAATAGTTACCCTGTCACAAAACAGTATGTTCTTAGACCATTGGAGCTTTAGTTAGTGTTTTAAGAATGAAGAAAACTGTATCAAACTATTTACCTCTTCCATATACATTCTCACAGATAAAATATACAGCATATTAATGCATAAATAAAATGACAAGACAAAAAGGAACTTCTACAAGCTGGGTCTAGAAATCCTCTAAGTCCATCTGCAACTAAAACATAACCCCGATAGAAAACTCATTGTATAATCCGGACTGCAATTGAAATGCTCTAACTCTTCAAAAACGAGAACCACACTATCAATGGGTTAATCCTCAAATTGTGAGACCCTATACTATAAATGAAAATGCGAAAATCCCAGCTTGACCAAAATATTGAAAAAAAACCCTCCCCACCGTTCCACGGAACTAAGGTAAGCGCCTATGAAAACTGAAAACTTCCCCCGGACGGTCATAAACAACCCCAAAAAAGTTGTTACAGACATCGTAATGCTTGTCTGCACCAACTACCTAAACTTTCAGATCGAGAAAGAGCATCCATAACGGCTCACACACAGGCTCAAGAAACCCCCACCGCCAAAACTATCAATCTGAATGATACCTCATGCCGTAAGGATAAATATTCAATTAAAATGGCTAACTCCACCAATGCGGGCAAACCTAACCAGGGGAAGACCCTAGTTCCCAAAATGACTAATAAAATCAAAAGAAAGGAGAAACCATGGTTGGCGTACCTGGGAATTAAGCTGTGCAGTCGACAGGAAAACACAAGAAATCCATGAAGGAAAACCAATCCAACGAAATCCGGATAGCTGGGCACGGAGGTACAGTTCGATCAGCGAGTATGGATCAGACACGATTTTTCACAAGGGTAAGAATAAAATAATGTTTCACCACTATATATAACCCATGGTAAAATATATTGGCGGAAAAAGCCTTCGTCGGTGGGAAAATTACTAAGCATTGGGCGGTTATTTCACTAATGATCCGCAATGGTGGGCGACGGACAAACTATGGATTCCACGACCAACTGAAATCATCGGCGATTGGAGGTTCGGAGGATTGCGGATTGACTAAGTTAAAACTAAACATCTCTGCAGTGTTGGCATTTCAAAGCTGAAAAATTCCACAATTTCGGCGATATAAATCACTAAATGCCACCGTAGTCATGTATCGGATATCGAAGCCACTAACTAACAATGTGTCGGCAGATGAACAAGCTAGACTGTAACACCTCGGTTTTGACCCCGTTTGCATTAATACATATGTTTTAAATAATCATGGTGAGGAGCTAAGGGCAAAGGCCCCACCATTGATTTAGTTATGTTATGTTTCGGATTGGAATGGTCACCGATGGTATATCGGGACATACGACATATATTAAATTGTGGCATACTGTAAACACGCATTTTAATTAAATAACCCAACTAGCTATGTTCACTGCAACTAATTTGAGAAGGGGCATGATTCCAAAGGATAAGGAAGGGGAATGTTGAACATTGAGTCATGGGGGAAGAGCCATGTGTTACCACTCTCTTTTTCTCACCACCACCTTAGTTATTTCGTTGTTAGTTGGGGGCAGCGATTGGCTGACAGAAGACCACCATGCTCACACTCTCTCCATGACGTGCCTTGGGGTAGCGGATGGTCTGTCCACTATGGGGATCGAGAGTCTGTTCGTTTCCCTCACGCTGGGCGGAGTTAAAAGGTTCCACATTCCATTGTTGGGGGTTATTCTTCCCTCTCTCACGCTGATTGCTAGTCTATGAGTTTTCTTCTCTATTCACGCAGAAAGATGGTTCTCCTTTGTGTCACAGATTTGTTGGCCTGCGGGTCAATTCTTTCCTTTATTCACGCAGAGTTTTGTGTCTTTTTCCACCATTGTCAGACTAAATAATGGTTATGTTATTTCCATCGCTGAATCGTGGTTGCAATGGCATCAATAATTCTGTGGGTTGCGTCTTTGTACATCCCACATAGTTGGGAGTTGTTCTTTCCCCATTGTCTGCTTGCGTAATTTCCCCAGCGGTTGCATTGAGGATCGGGTGCTATGGGTTCATAGTCATTTGTGGGCTGCTGTTTTCCCACATTTTACTTGGTTGTGTTTTCCCTTTTTTGTGGTGGTATCGCTTGAATAATTGCTGAGAGTTCCTACGTTCTGGTCGATTGTGTTTTTTCCCTGTGAAAGCTTGAATATCTATTTGGCTTCTTGCATGCAGTGGTTTTGTCCTCGGATTGCATTAGAGTGGTGAATGAGGGCCTGAGGTGCTTGATAAACCTGGTAGGTTGAGAACCACACAGACAGAGCTACTGAGCCAGCTTTCTTCTCCACAACCCCTGAATAACACTGGAAGGGAGATCAGGGTATGAGGGACTGCGTTGCAGAGAAGGGACTGATTTCCTTGTGTTGGGTGTGTGTGGGTGTTTTAGAAGTCAGGCTGGTTCTGGTGTTGGTGTCTGTAGCTCTTCAATGAGCTCGCCAGCTTAGCATTTAGCCTTTCCTAGCTCCTGGATGGCCTGATAAACCCAACTTTGTTGGCTTGGCTGATCTGTTGTTGGCCTGATAAACCCAACTATGTTGGCTTGGCTGAACTGTGTACCATTGTGGTGTTGTTATCCTTGGCTATGTGTAAGCCTGTTAGTTCCTTATTCCTTGGGGAATCATGCCTGACTCGGGGGTGGCAGTGTTGCTGAGAGATTGAGGAGCATGTGGGCCTATGGTTGGGTGGAACGCTGCAACGACGTAGCTGGTTGCGGAACAAGTTCTTATTAAGATAAGTATTCTTGCCTAACTTGTGTCTGCAATTATGTTTACCGTTGATAAATGATGATATACATGTTAAATGTTGATCTGTATAGGCATGAGTATTGATTGATATTTTTTTCTTCTATTGTGTATATGAATGATTGTGCCTCGTAATATGTTTGATGTTTTAAGTATCATGTTTCAGCCTTACATATATGTATGTACATGTTGGTTGGGCTAGATGCCCAGATGATTTGATGTATAGTAGAGTCCTCTTCGTCGGTCAGAGGGTTGGGGACGTTATAGTGTGGTATTAGAGCTCTGGTTGCAGCATGGGCCTGAATGGGCCATGAAGATGCAGTGACAGAGCTTATGTTGTAACATTTGGGCCTCAGAGGGCCATGAGAAATAGTTAATAGAGGCAAGTTTCCTATTTCCCAAAAGAAACCTGGAGAATGGGTGAAGACAAGAAAGTTCACAAAATTTTCTAAGTGCCAGAATGTCGGCTCATCGGAAAAATTAGTGACAAGTTCTTTCGATGCAATGAAGCACTTAGTGGGAAGGCCATCTGATGGATAGTTGCTAGTCGTTCCGACAGCCGACGCGGCAGAAGAAAGTGAAAAGAGAAAAGTTTTGAAATTTTTTCTACGTCATAAAATCATCGATGAAATTTAGATGATGGAACCGTCGATGCGGCGACAGACCTCGGGAGAAATTAGCTGTTTGAACCACCGATGCTGTTGGTGGAAAATAGTTGTTGGGAGGCTCTACCCATCGAACGCATAGTTGTCTATCCCTTTGCAATGATGGGTGCTCGATCAACTAATTTCCGCCGATGATTTCAACACAACACTTAAACAAAATTTCAAAACTTTCTTCTTCTTTCAACAGCCGACAGAAGAAGAAAGTTTTAAAATTTTGTTTAAGTGTTGTGTTGAAATCATCGGCAGAAATTAGTTGATCGAGCGCTCGTAATTGCAAAGGGCTAGACAATTATGCGTTCGATGGGTAGAGCCTCCGATCGTCGATGGCACAAAAATTCTGAAAGTTTTCTGAGGAACGGGATTATTGACGATCGAAGGAGAATAGTTGTTGACATCGCCGAGAAATAGAAGATGGAAGAGCTGATACCGCGAAAGACAAGGCAAGAAGAAAATCCAAAATTTTCTCTAAGGCACAAGATCATCGGCCATTGGGAAATGTTAGAGGATCGGATCACCGATCGGAAAAGATTCAATGAAGGTGACCCACCGTTGCGGAAGCTTAGACAACTATCCCACCGATGGAGTAGTTTCTCCACTCGTTGATGCCGAGGTGTTTAGTGAATAGTGGTTCCGAGTTTCGATAACATAACTAGGGTGGCGTGAAGTGCTCGGGAGTGTCAACGCTGCGGAAAATTTAGAGCTTGTGGAAACCACCATTGCGAATGCCTAGAGGACTAAGTGTCTGATGCCACTATAGGATGCCGCCCCGACCACCGACAAAGCTTTGGTCCAAGGAAATTATAATAGGATTGTTGGCTGCCATTGCATAATGATAGACCACTGCAGGACCGACATGCCAGAAGGAAATAGACCAGCAACTCACCGGTAGATGTCTGCGAAAACCGTTGTAAGATCACTCTCCGCCGTTGCGGCTGCTCAAGGGACTGTGCACTCGATGAACAGTCGATTTTCTTGCCGATGTAGATCAGAAGTTTCATTGGGTTGCCTCCGAAACTCCGGAGAGAAATAAATGAACAGACCACCGATGAACTAGGTGTTTTGACCGCCGAAGAATCGGAAAGATAGCTGGGAAGAGGTCCGATTAGGCCTAAGGAAATTTGGGTTTTTCGAAGGATTTTCTCCGTAATTTTTCAAGCTGTTTTCCACTGTCTTTTAGTAGTTTTTCAGCAGATTTCAGCAGATTATCAGCAGTCATAGGGCTGAAAAGAAAGAGAGAAAATTTTTGTGTTTTAAGCAAAATTGTGTTTTATGAATTTCTAGAAGAGGAAGCTAAGTAGTTTTGGTTTTATATTAATGATATGGATCTAATAGTTTGTTACTAACACATTGTAGAATTATAGACAACTTCCAAGAGCAGTACTCCAGAAAGAACAGTGTGGTATAGCAAGAGGTGGTTCAGTCACGAGAACCCATGATGGGTATGCTGCTCAGGATTCTTACGAGCGAGCAAAAGATTCCATGGGATAAAATGTCCGTAATGGAAATGATGAAATAGAGTCTAATGGAAAAAGATTCCAGGGGACACCGTCCGAGGTTGCAGCCACCATGAGAGGCTTGGTTAAAGCCTAGGAAGAGCAGCATCAGTTGAATGCTACCATATTGCAGAGTTTGACAGACTTGCAGAAAAAGATAGATTCTGGACGGGGTACATCAAGACTAGAAGGCAGTAAGAGCAGCACTAGGAGAAGAAGAAGGACTTCTAGTGGATCATCTGACTCTGAAGGATACAGCGAGGATACAATTTCATCTTCTCATAAAAATAAAAGAAGAAGGAACCATAGGGATCGCTCTCGAGATGAATTTAGGAAAGCTAAACCTCCTACATTTGATGGTGATATAAAGACGGGACAAGAAGTTGAAGCTTGGCTTCTTGGGATAAAGAAGTACTTTCAAGTGCATGATTATTCAGGAAACATGAAGGCAAGAGTTACCATATTCAATATGAATGGAAGAGCATCCATTTGGTGGGAACACTTCAAGCAAGTAAAGAAGATCAGTGAAAGGAAACTTAAGTGGAAACAGTTCAAGAAGTATTTCAGGCAGAAATACCTCTTTGACAGGTATTACAATGACAAGATAAAGGAGTTCCATGAGCTGATATTGGGACAACAAACCATGGATGAATATGCAAATAAGTTTTTGGAATTGTTGAGGTATGTCCGGTACATCAGAGATGAAAAAGTGAAGATCCAGCGGTTTCTAAGTGGATCGCCTCAAGTTTACAAAGATAGAATTGAGTTCTATGAACCAAGAACTCTCAAAGAAGCAATAAGGAAGGCTAAGTATTTCTATGAACAAAGCAAAGGTAAACCTGATTACCATAAGGCATGGAAGGACAAGAAGAATAAGAAGTTTGACCAAATAAGGAAAGGTTTCAAACATTCTAGATTCAGGAATCAACAGAAGCAACCATCCCAAGCTGCGAGTAGTCTAGTTGGAGTGATAGGTGAAAAGCCTAAAGAGCCACATCATAATAAAGTTCCACTCAAATGTTGGAAATGTGAAGGAACTCACTCGTGCAGATATTGTCCACTTGAGAATGAAAGTGCAAGACCAGCTTATAACATTCAGGGAGCAGAAACAGTGGGTCAAGTAGCAAGGGAAGTCCCTAGAATTTATGTAGCACTGGAGTACCGCCAGGAAGATCATCAGTCAACTATGGTTGAAGTTGCAGGTAAGATTGTTGAACAATCCGTTTCTATTTTGATTGACCCTGGTTCTACTCACAGTTATATCACTCCTAGGGTAGTGGAGATTTGTGCTTTTAAGAAGGACAAGCATAGGAAACCTTGGTTAGTTCAGCTGGCCACTGGGACTAAGAGAAGGGTCAGTGAATTGGTAGAGAATTGTCCATTGGTTATGAATGGATTGATCACTTGCGTAGATCTGAATGTTCTACCACTTGGTTCCTATGATATTATCATTGGAATGGATTGGTTAGAAGCTCACCGATTGAAGCTTGGTTGTTATAACAAGACTTTTGAATGCATGGATGAAGAAGGAAACCTAGTAGTGGTGAAAGGTATTCCGAAGATAATTTCAGTAATATAGGTTTCAGCAATGTAGTTGAAGAAGTTTTGTAGGAAAGATTTCCAGTTGTATGCAGCTCATACTTTGGAACCAACAAGAGATGAGACTCCTAGGTTGGAGGACTATCAGGTGTTACAAGAATTCAAGGATGTGTTTCCTGATGAAATTCCAAGGCTTCCTCTAAAGAGGGACATTGATTTCACCATTGAACTTGTGCCAGGAGTATCACTAGTGTCCAAGACACCCTACAAGATGAGTACATCGAAGATGCTAGAGTTGAAGATGCAACTGCAAGAGTTGTTGGAAAAGAAGTATATCCGACCGAGTGTGTCTCCTTGGGGAGCACCAGTTCTGTTTGTGAAGAAGGAAGATGGTACACTCAGGTTATGTATTGATTACAGATAGTTGAGCAAGGTTAATGTGAAGAATAAATACCCTTTGCCTAGGATTGATGACATCTTTCATCAAATGAGAAGAGCAAAGGTATTTTCCAAGATTGACTTGAGGTTTGGTTACCATCAGGTGAGAATCAAGGACGAAGAAATTCATAAGATATCCTTCAGGACAAGGTATGGACATTATGAGTTTGTAGTGGTACCATTTGGTCTCACAAATGCACCAGCTACATTTATGTGCCTTATGAACAACGTCTTCAACAAGTATTTGGACAATTTTGTTCTTTTTTTCCTTGATGACATTCTTGTTTATTCCAAGAATGAGGAAGAACATGAAGAGCATTTGAGATTGACATTGCAAGTGCTCAGGGAACATCAACTGTATGCAAAACTGAGCAAGTGTGAATTCTACAGAGATAGAATTCAGTACTTGGGTCACATTATCTCATAAGAGGGTATATAGATACACCCTAAGAAGATCGAAGCCATTATGAATTGGCCTACTCCAAGAAATGTGACGGATATAAGATATTTTATGGGACTTGTAGGATACTACAGGAGATTCATTGAAGGATTTTCCAAATTTGCATATGCCATGACTTCTTTGCAAAATAAGGGAGTGAAGTTCAAATGGACTTCAAAGTGTGAAGAAAACTTCCAGCGATTGAAGAATATTCTCACCAGTGCACCAGTATTGAAGGTTGCAGACCTAGAGAAATATTTTGTGGTATGTACTGATGCATGCAAACAAGGGATTGGAGGAGTCCTTATGCATGACAACCACATGATATGTTATGAGTCAAGAAAGCTGAAGGAGCATGAGAAGAACTATGGCACTCATGATCTAGAGGTTGCAGCCATAGTACATGCTCTCAAGATGTGGAGACACTACTTGATGGGTAGAAGATTTGAACTCAAAACAGATCACTGTGGACTGAAGTATTTGTTTGATCAGCCTAGTCTGAATGCTAGGAAAGCGAGATGGCGGAATTTTTATGTGAGTTTGATTTCGAAATCAAGCACATAAAAGGAAAAAAAAATAAGGTAGCTGATGCACTCAGTAGGAAGGTACAGGAAATGCATGTGGCATCTCTTAGTATTTGCCAATCAGATTTGAGGTAGCAAATTGTTAATCATGTTGCCAGAGATGAATTGTATGAGTAGGTAAAAGACAAATTGCAGCAACAAAGTCTTGAGAAGAAGTATGAGGGATATAAATTGGAAGAAGATGGACTTCTCACTTATAAAGGCATAATTTATATTCCGAATGTAGCAGATTTGAGGAGAGTTGTTATGGATGAAATCCATCAAGCTCCATACTTTGGTCACCTAGGATATCAGAAGACAATTGCTACAACTAGAAAGCAGTACTTTTGTCCAGGTTTGAAAAAGGACATGGCTGAATACATTTCAAGGTGCATGAAATGTCAACAAGTAAAGGTTGAGCATAAACATCCAGTAGGATTGTTGCATCCTTTTCCAGTTTCGAGATGGAAATGGGAAGTTATTTCCATGGATTTTATTATAGGATTGCCGATGACTTAGAGACAACATGATTCCATCATGGTTGTGGTAGACAAGTTGACAAAAGCAACACATTTTATACCAGTGAAGTCTACGCACAAGACTGATGACATTGCAAAGATCTTCATGAAGGAGATTTTCAATTTGCATGGATTGTCGAAGGCAATAGTTTATGATAGAGATGTCAAGTTCACTTCCAATTTCTACAAGGGATTGTTTGTGGAGTTGGGTACAAAGCTAAACTTTAGCACTGCATACCATCCTCAGACAGATGGGAAGACAGAAAGAGTTAATCAGGTGCTTGAAGATATGCTTCGCATGTATGTGATGGACAAACCAAACAAGTGGAAAGATTACTTACACTTGGTAGATTTTGCTTACAACAATGGACAGTAGGCATCCTTGGGGATGAGTCCGTATGAAGCTTTGTATGGAAGAATGTGTAGGACAACAATGAATTGGGATAACCCAGTGAATAGAGTTGTGCTAGGACTAGAATTGATCAAGGAAATGGAGCAAGAGGTTGTAAAGATTAGGAAGAATATGAAAGCAACACATGATAGATAGAAAAGCTATGCAGATAAGCATAAGATGAACAGAGAGTTCAGTGATGGGCATCATGTTTACCTCAGAGTGAAAGCAAAGAAAATTTCCTTGAAGCTTGGAAGTTGTGACAAGCTGTCACCTAGATATTGTGGGCCATTTGAAGTGCTTGAAAGATTAGGGCATGTTTCATATAGACTTGCATTTCCTGCTCGTACTTGCATTTCCTGCTCGTACTAGAGCTCATAATGTTTTTCATGTTTCTTTGCTTAAGAAATATGTACATGATCCTAACCATGTGATAAATTGGGATGTGATTTAGGTGGAACCCAAGGGAGAGTTCCAAATCGAGCCAATGCGCATCCTCGACATGAAGGTCACAATGCTCGAAAACCGAGCCATATGGTAGGTAAAGGTGCAATGGGAGCATTATGGACCTAAAGAGGCTACGTGGGCTTTGGAGGATGCCATGCGATTGGCACATCCATTTTTGTTCAATCCTGCGGAAAACTGAAGTGGAACCAGTGTAGTATTTTGTTCAAATTTTGTTAAGCATTGAGGGCAATGCTATTGAAGGGGGAGGGGAATGTAACACCCCATTTTTGACCCCGTTTGCATTGATACATATGTTGTAAATAATCATGGTGAGGAGCTAAGGGCAAAGGCCCCACCATTGATTTAGTTATGTTATGTTTCGGATTGGAATGGTCATCGATGGTATATCGGGACATATGGCATATATTAAATTGTGGCATCATGTAAACATGCATTTTAATTAAATAACCCAACCAACTATGTTCACTGCAACTAATTTGAGAAGGGGAATGATTCCAAAGGATAAGGAAGGGGAATGTTGAACATTGAGTCATGGGGGAAGAGCCATGTGTCACCACTCTCTTTTGCTCACCACCACCTTAGTTATTCCATTGTTAGTTGGGGGATGGAAAAATACCACCATGCTCACACTCTATCCACGATGTGCCTTGGGGTAGCAGATGGTCTGTCCACTATGGGGATCAAGAGTCTGTTTGTTTCCCTCATGCTGGGCGGAGTTAAAAGGTTCGACATTCCATTGTTGGGGTTCGCCTTCCCTCTTTCACACCGATTGCTAGTCTATGAGTTTTCTTCTCTGTTCACGCAGAAAGATGGTTCTCCTCTACCTCACAGATTTGTTGGCCTGCGGATCAATTCTTTCCTCTGTTCACACAGAGTTTTGTGCCTTTTGCCACCATTGTCAGACTGCATAATGGTTCTGTAATTTCCATCACTGAATCGTGTTTGCAATGGCATCAATAGTTCTGTCGGTTGCGTCGTTGTCCATCCCGCATAGTTGGGAGTTGTTCTTTCCCCATTTCCGCCTGTGCAATTTCCCTAGCGGTTGCATTGAGGATCAGGTGCTGTGGGTTCATAGTCGTTTGTGGGTTGCTGTTTGCCCATGTTTTACTTGGCTGTGTTTTCCCTTTTTGTGGTGGTATCGCTTGAAGAATTGCTAAGAGTTCCTGCATTCTGGTCAATTGTGTTTTTTCCCTGTAAAAGATTGAATAGCTGTTTGGCTGCTTGCATGCAGTGGTTTTGTCCTTGGACTGCATTGGAGTGGTGAATGAGGGCCTGAGGTGCTTGATAAACCTGGTAGGTTGAGAACCACATAGATAGAGCTACTGAGCTGGCTTTTTTCTCCACAACCCCTGAATAGCACTGGAAGGGAGCCCAGGGTCTAAGGGACCGCGTTGCAGAGAAGGGACTGATTTCCTTGTGTTGGGTGTGTGTGGGTGTTCTAGAATATAGGCTCACCAATGAGCTCACTAGCTTAGCATTTAGCCTTTCCTAGCTCCTGGATGGCCTGATAAACCCAACTTTGTTGGCTTGGCTGATCTGTTGTTCGCCTGATAAACCCAACTGTGTTGGCTTGGCTGATCTGTTGTTCGCCTGATAAACCCAACTGTGTTGGCTTGGCTGAACTGTGTACCCTTGTGGTGTTGTTATCCTTGGCTATATGTAAGCCTGTTAGTTCCTTATTCCTTAGGGAATCATGCACGACTCAGAGGTGGCAGCGTTGCTGAGAGATTGAGGAGCACGCGGGCCTATGGTTGGGTGGAACGTTGCAGCGATGTAGATGGTTGCAGAACAAGTTCTTATTAAGATAATTTTTCTTGCCTAACTTGTGTCTGCAATTATGTTTACCGTTGATAAATGATTATATACATGTTAAATGCTAATCTATATTGGCATGAGTATTTATTGATATGTTTTGCTTCTGTTGTGTATATGAATGATTGTGCCTCGTAATATGTTTGATGTTTTAAGTATCATGTTTCATCGTTACATATATGTATGTTCATGTTGGTTGGGCTAGATGCCGGGATGATTTGATGTATAGTAGCATCCTCTTCTCCGGACGGAGGGTAGGGGATGTTACATAGACGTTGGAGAGACAGTGTGATCGACTGCCGCAACGGTGGATGACAAACTGACTGTTGACCTCGCAAATCACAAAACCATCGGCGATTGAAACAACTAATAACTAACTCATCGAAACCTCGAGACACAAAATACTCCGCAATGTCGGTGAGACAAACAACAAGGCCTCCAAAATGGTGGTGTTGCAGAAGACTAAAACTCTAACAACTCGTTAAAAGTATTCCGATAGTAAAACAACAAAATCATCGGAAAGCAGAAAATTTAAGCAATAAAACCACGGAATCGGCTAGAATAAGAACTATCCATTGGCATGTTCTCTATTTTCCCTCCGGAACAACGGCGATATAGAAGACTAGTGCCCCGATCCACACATCAACAGACTTTCGATAGCGATAAGAAAAATCATCGAATAGTAAAAAAACGTTAAGTGCTGAGAAACAACTCCACAGTCAAAAGCATGACTAGATAAAAAGGCAGTTTTAGATCATTCAACTTCCAAAATGAAGGAAAACAGTTGATCTCAATTTAATCTCAAAGAAAAATCCAAATATGTAGCAAAGGAAAAAAAAGAGTTCAAGAATCCAAACAATTGCAGACAAGATAAAATCAAAAGGAGGGTCCAAAATTTTAAAAATTTGGGAAAATAGTTGTAGCTGCAACACAATGTAAACAAGGGTAAATGGAGGATTGATGGGCGTTCCGAGGTTTCCTGCATAGAGCCTCGAAGAGATAGGATGGATTTATTTCGGATGGCACATAACCAAAGGAGGATGTCCAATTTTGATGCCTATGGAAATGGAAGGAACTCATAGATTTGTATCTTTATAATTGAAATCCTCAGGTACCGAGGAATGGTGTAAGTTTCTGGTTTTGGCGGTAAGCCACGACTAATTCTTTAAATTTTTTTATTATTATTTGTTTTCGTGAAAAAAAATAGGTTGAATATAACCACACAATGGTATGATTATGTCTATTGATAAAGATAAAATGATCTTGTAAAGGTTAATATAAGCACACAAAATTAAAGTGTAGAAATTGAATTCAAAATTGAAAGTGAACTTGTAATAATTAAATAGAAAAATGACATGATCACACAAGACAAATGAAATGAATAGAAATTAAAGATAAATAATTAAGCTAACAAGAAAGTTAAAAATAACATAACTAAATATCACCCTTACCCTATGGATTACACCCTATTTCATTATAATAAGCTACAACTAAGATTATCTCCCAACAACAATAACTTAACCACTCACTACTTTTACAACATCACACATAATAAGTAAAAGTAAAACCTATTTGTATTAGTAAAATAACTTGAAATATTAAACTATGTCTTTTATTTCTAGAGAGAATCTATCATCCCCCCTGCTTAGTGATGATAGTGATATTTTGTACACAAAGCTATACAACATAAATAACAAGCATCATAAATGCAAAGCATCTTGAGAATCGAAAGAGTTTCAAGATGGTACAATAATATTAGCAATTAGCCATTCAAAATAAAAATAGAAAAAAAATTTCTCAGCATATAAACCCTGCATACAACCATATAAAAACAATGGACACAAGAAAATTCAAAATATCTTGATCTAAAATCACGTTTTATGCCAATGATCTCCAAATAGGATAGGATTGGGTCAAGTGTTTTTTATTTCATATAGAAATATTTCTTTATCCTCAACAGCAAGGTATATCTTTACGTGATATTTACAAACTAATTATATAGAAACACATACATACATTACATTGAAAACACTATTTTATTACCTAGATGTCAATCCTTTCCCTTCATAGGTTTGATCATGTACTTATCACTGACCTTGTAACTCTTTTTAAATTTCTTACTTGTTCAGTAAATAAAATCCTTCATATTTTTCTAACACAAACTGCATGGCACATGGATAGGAGTACATATTTGTCCCCTACTGAATCATCCTCACTAGTTCCAATAACTTCATATTTTGTTTTTTCCTTCAACATCTAACTGGGACCCTTCATCTGTAAAGGGTATGTCATGTTCCTAGGTTGCTCCTCCTCCAAAATTTGAGTTCCCTCCAAAGGGAGCATGATGAATTTTCCAATTTATAGTGGTATCATACTTTTCTTGTTTTACATTTGACATATTATTTAAAATCCAGGTGAACAATATCCACTACAACCTCAAATTCCACCAAGTATGCTAATGGATGTTCTGCCTTTTAGTGAGTGATCTAAATTTTTTTTGGTGCTCCTTAATTTTAGATTTTCATTTAGGGAAAATCATTATTATGTCTTCAAATCAATATGTACACTAGAAAGAGATATTTTGATAAACATAGTTAATGTAGCAAAAAATTCACAATGCGTGCATTTATATACAATACACACTTCAATTTGAAGGGGGTCTTAACCTATTCTATTTATTAAACTATCAACAGAAATGAAAAGTCTTGTGTTTAAACAATTTAGTTTTCTAACAAATTTTTCTCAATTTAAATACTACTCCTTAATCTTCTTAACTATTTATTCACATCCTCCTATAACTTACATATATTTTCCTTACATTGCTCCTCTTCCTATAGATGGAATTGTTTGTGTTCCTTAACTATTACATGAATTGTCCCCATTCTTTGAAATTCCCATACATTTTATTTCACACACCATCAAAGGACTCTTGGATGTTCTCAAGGGATTAGTTTCAACTATCATGATTTATAATGGTCAAAATAGGTGGTTGAGGGCCACTAGGGACATAGATTGGAATTAAATAATATCACTAGCAAAAAGAGGGTATGAAGCACTATTAAACATTAACTTATTCTTGCAAGTTTTTCTCGATATGATGGTTCTTTGATTTGTGTAAACTTTCGTCTACATATCATTGTTCATGTCCAAAATGTTGATAATGAATTTGAATATTATTATTCATGTCCAAAATGTTAATATGGAAGTGGTTCATTTATATTAGTTATTTGAGTTCTAGTGTGTGTACCATCAACCATGAGTATGGAGCATCCTACTATCTTCTTAAACCACTCTCTCTACTTCTAGATATTTGAATTTAGGATTGAACATAATTTTTGTCGAGCAATGAGAGAAAATAGAGGCATCCATAGCGTCAACAACAAGATGACAATCCCCTCAACAACCTTCAATATATATGAGGAAGAGAAGCCTCCAAGCAATATAAAGGAAATGATCGGTGGAACTATGTGGCTTATGCCCTATTTGGAGTGATTTTTGAGAATCACGATACCATGCCTAAATATTGTGTACCACCTAGAGACACTACCACAAACTTAACTTCATCAATAAATGTATTTGGGTTTACGTTGCAATATCAAATTTTAACTCAAAGTATTTCCTCATAGTTTCTAAAGTATATTTATGAAACAACAAAACACTTGTGTGTGTGTGTCTGTGTGTGTGTATATATATTCAACAACTATGATGAAATACCAAATTACCACAAAAATCCATTCAACAAGAATGTCTGTAAATTTTAAATAATTGATAAATACAAAGTAATTAATATTTTTATTTTTTTTTAAGAATTTCCAAATAAAGTTATTAATTATATTAAATTTAATTTTTGAAAAAGGATACATTATTCTTTTTCCATTGTCCAAGGTAGAGAATAGTAGGTCAGGTGTTTGAAGTTGGGTTTTCAATTGAATAAATTCACAATCGAATTTCAACAATGTTAAAATTCAAACTAATATATTTTGTGTACAAATCCTAAAGCCTAGAGACCCTAAGCCCCAAACCCTACTCTACCGTTGTCTAGAGCAGGGTAGATTTGTATATACTTGGGTTTTATAAGTGGTGCCATATGATTCAACAACCCAACCAATAAAATTTTATAACATAGAATTGTTGGCTATCATTAAACACTTCGACTGTTATCAATGATTTTTTCATTGTTGAGTCGAATAACGCCCCATTTATTTTACACACAATAATGGTTGCTGCCCACGGTTCTTCCCGCCGCTCATTATCAATCATGATCTCCAAATTTGAGCTTTTTAAATATGGAATAATATTTACTTGGAGCTTCCTAAATAATGAACACAATCTTACAATAACCTTTTTAATTTATACGGTGTACCATAATAACAAATTGCACCAGTGTGTCCTAAGTAAATGAATGTAATAATGCTTCTAAACCACATACGCATTGCGGTGGAAAATATACAAAAAATCACATACTATAACTATCCATTATATTTGATAATGTATAGTTATCTTTGTTGTTTCCAATATTGTCGACACCAGTGCGCTTAGTATATAAAGGTGCATCAGTGCAGCCGAAATGTTTTATACAAACTGTAGTATGTTGTTTTTATTTATTTTTGGATGTCAAATGGGTGCGTCGTGAGTAAATAATTGCATCAGGGCATTTATATCTGTATGGAGCACTACCATTTTGAAAATTGTTAAAAAATATTTATTCATGGTGCACTTCAAGCTATGACACCTCAACGTGTCTAGTTAATGAGCGCATTGATGTCTAGAAAATAAAAAATAAAAAATCGGTGAATTAATTTTCCATAAACTAAAAAATGAGCAGGGATTTTAGTTTTAAAACTAATTCTACAAGCTATTAAAAAGAAAACCTAATCACTATTTCATTATTTTGCTGAAATTTCGAGGAGAGAGTTTTGGGAGAGAGTTATCGAGGATGAGTTTGGAGTAATCATATTATTCTAAGGATGAAAATTTGTAAGGTATGTTGAATCAAATAAAACCATGCACTGTAGAAATTTAAGATATGTAAATTATTATTGTTATTTCTTATTTAGATTTTCTTATTGCCTGATTTCGTTTTATGTGGTTGCAAAATTTTACATTACAATTTAAATCCCTCTATTGTTTCAAAATTAGGATTTTAAATCTTAGGGACTTTAGATTTAATGAGTTTGTAGTTTTATACATAAGTCATTGGGTGTGATGGGACCACTTCTTAGGTCGAATATGAAACCCTGTTGGCCCTATCAATTTATTTTAAATTCTTTTAAGAAAAAACTCTTATGCAATTTTTGGTGCGTTTGATTTGTGAAAACTCACAGTTGCATTTATTGTAATGACACACTAATAATGTTAGGGATGCTATTTTTTTTTAATTACAAAAAATACGCTTATGCAGTTATCGATGTGTTCGATTTGTTCTAATGACCCAATGTGCTAATAGTGAAATCACATCGTTTTTATTACTGGTGCTTTATAATAAATAAATCACATCTAAAATCCATATATGACGTTTTTTTTATTATGTTGAGGTTAATGGTGTGTTTATGTACGATGCATGGATGTGGTCATGTATGAGTTGAGGCATCAATGTGTTTCATATGTTGTAACACACCAAAATGGCAGGCTTTTTAATTTGAATATATGTATTTTTTTGTATAATATACTTAATATATTATTTATTTAATGGTTTAGGTTTCCTTATTGAATGCATGATAAGAATTCAATGAACAACATATCTAGTCGATATAATGGGAGCACATCCAAATTCGCGAAGAAGCCAATTTATTTGTAGCTTCTGTATCAAATTAATATGCTTGAATCATTTGTATGTTTAACTAATATGTGTTGGTTAATGTGTCACATGCAGAGCCAAAAAATGAGGAATATCAATAAGATTCTTTGCAATCTAATTGCAGAAGAGTGTAAAACCTTGATGGAAAAGTTGCAAAGGGATGAATTAGGTGAATAAAAAAGATATCAATATGATTTTTTTCTTGAATTTTGAGTAATACCGTTCTTTGGAATATTCGGTAATAAGTTTAAAACAATCTAATTCACATATGTTGAATGTTATGCTGGGAATGACAACAACATAAGGAAATGTTAGCATAAGAAAAAACAAATTACGGAAGATGTAAATGATGATGAAATCGTGCTTAGCTCATATGGGGTGGTGGAAGTTAATGAAAGGGGGAATTTTTTATAAAATTATGAGGGACATAGTGGAAATAACATATAGACGTACTTTCCAATTACAGTACATAAATGAATCCAATGAGTCAAATAATCATGTTATACCTACATTGCAGGAGGTGTTTGCAGAGCAATGGTCAATGAGACCTATCTGACTTGCATTGGAAATACATACAACAACAAAAAATAATCATTAAAAAAGTAATATCTCTAAAAATGTTTTTATAGAATATGTATGTACTACTACAAAGCATTCCTTTATTTATTTATTTTATACTAGGGGAATTGACAACTAGGGAATGGGCTGGGAATCGTGTGAAAGGGGATCTAGGGATCCAATCCTGCTACCACTATACCCCTTGGTTCCCCACAACATCCCACAAGCATGGGATAAAGGTATGCTCAAGTGTGATTTGAACTCATGGCCTCAATTTACAACAAGTGACTTCATAACAAGCGAATCACCAATGCGCCACACCCATTCCTTTATTAATATTAATTCTTCTATTTTTTTTTGTTCATATCAACATAAAAATAATTTAATTCCATTTCATATTTCCAGGAAGATTTTGAAAATCCAAAAGGATGAATGAGGTGATATCCGAAATATGCCAGTAGGGATGGTCAAATAAGTATAGAAGGAAATGGACATAATTGCATCACAAGAGGAGCCATCTCAACAATAACGTGCTTCAAATGTATGAAATCATTGAGTTTTTCTATTGTATACATATAGTTAATTAATTTAGCATTAATTATTAAATTTCAATTGCTTTTTTTGCATAAAAGAAAACAAAATGGGACCCATTCAACACATAAGACATGATGACAAGAAAAGACGGGATTGATATCAAAGTTTATGAGTGGTTCTGATTTCTTTATAACAACATAAGATTTATTATTGGTTG
>LPNX010342378.1:95948-105985 GCA_001517045.1 Pseudotsuga menziesii
AAACGAGTTTATTTTATTCAAAATCATGTTACCATTCTATTCACCTCAAGACAACTAGAAATTCAAATCCAACATTATTAGTTCCATGCTCATAATGCTTACTGAAGCAAATTCTATATACCTGTAAACGAGGATTCAGTTGTAAAAAATAATACTTGCCAGAGTCCATGCTATAAAGATACTCAACAGTTGCAGCCCCAATATAGTTTACACAATTTGCAAGTCTCCATGCACCCTGCTCTAATTGCTTCACAGTTTCAGGTGGAGCAACTGTAATTGGACCCTCTTCTATAATCTGCAAATAAAAAAGAACTGACATCTTTAACAAAAATTTCATACCCAGTGCTTAGTAGTAATGCTGAAATAATGTGCAGTGATAAGGGTAAAAGGCTTCCTTATTCTATGGCCTTAGTGATAAGGGTACCAGGCTTACTAAGTCCAAATTGTAACTACCTAAGTAGGAAAACTCTATTTTTTCTTTTTTTTGATGTTCGTGATGCCCAACCACCAGGTAACCCTTGGAAGCTCAAGGTAGGTATGCCTTGTAAATCCTCATACTCTATGGCAAGTTTTGCCTATAGAATATTTCGTCAATACTTGCAAGTTGCAACCTTTTCACTACCTCAAAGTCCGAGCGAGAGTTTTTATGATGTAATATTCAAAAGCAACAATCATAGGCTCCTACTTTTACACAATTAAACTACCCCTCCTATGACATGAAAAATAATTTAGAGGTTGGAAAAGTATAACACTTTTGAGATGCACTCAAACAAGCATTCACAACATTCTTGTTGAAGAAGGTGAATTCCAAACTGATCTGCTAGTAGAATAAGTGGAATCAACAAGGAACCCAAGTCCTGTATTTCATCCATACCCAACTTCCCACTGTACATGAAGTGCACCATAGCTAAAAATGCTTCAGGTTAATCATCCCTCAAGTATACTTATGAGACATTGCTTTCACTCATCCCATTTGTAAACATTTTCCAAGTAATACAACTTACTTTCTCAGTCCCATTTAATAACCTCTGAATAAAAGGGAAATTTTAGTCTAACAAGTATCAGAAGTACAGTACATGTATACAGTTTAATATCCAAACTGGATATGAAAATAAATTATTTGCAAACATATATATCATTCAAAAATGATGATATATTTAAATGCAAACCCATAGGTTCCAGAACATAAAGCACCAGGATAACAAAAGCAAAATGTCAATGTATACTTACCAGGTTTTTCCATTTATGATAGATTCTTGTCATGTCTTTCTTTTTCCATTCTTGCAACTCAAATATATTCATGCCATATGCCCACGTACAGGAATTTGGGTCAAATTCCCTCACAATAAGAGGATTTCAAAAATTTAGAGAAATTCAGAGGATTTGGA
This sequence comes from Pseudotsuga menziesii, assembly GCA_001517045.1. Classification (NCBI taxonomy): domain Eukaryota; kingdom Viridiplantae; phylum Streptophyta; class Pinopsida; order Pinales; family Pinaceae; genus Pseudotsuga; species Pseudotsuga menziesii. The sequence goes on from LPNX010342378.1 coordinate 97,337, forward strand.
AAATGAGCTGCCCTTCCCTAACCACATCACATGACCAAGGTCTGCTACCCAGATAGTATAAAGAGTGAAGAGATTTGCCCTTCAAACATTTTGTATCCCAATATAACTACAATGATGTCTCTAGCACAATTCCAGACTCTGAGAATATAAGATTGATCTCAGTGAAGAAATTAGTACTAAGGAAGTTGAATTAGAGAATCTACTAGTTAATAATTCTGATGAAATCAAGAAATTTCTTAGGACTATTGCTGATCTAAAAATCCAAGTGGGACAAGCAACAAGAACCAATGAGGAACTAACACAACAACTAAAGGAGAAGGATGAAATATGTCAGGCAAGAGAGTTTGAAATTGGTTCCTTGAGGAAGGAATGAAAAAGGACTGAAGAAGACTTTACATGGCAACTTCATGAGAAGAATGAAATTTGTAATAAGAAGGAATTTGATTTCATGTCGCTAAAAGAAGACTTGGAAAGGATAAGTGCTGAGCTAAAGAAAGTCAAAGTCTGAAAAAGGCACTGGAGATGTAAACGCATTGGGTGTGTTGCAAAATATTGTCCTATAGTTAGAGGTTAAAGCTGCAATAATTTAGGCTACAAAGCCCAAGTTTGTAGGAAGCCAATGAATCCTTCAACAATATGAAGTGTCTCATATAATTCTAAGAAGGTATTCAACAAGGTTTGGAAGAGAAAAGATGAAGGTACATGTCATCTAGTACTGACCAATCCAGTCAAGCAGGTGATTGTTGCAGTAAAAAAGGTTTGGAAATAAGGCCAAGTCTAAAGAAGAAAACACCAATGGAAACATCATTACATTGTGAAAATAAGAGTGAAAATACTCAAGATGTTTTGCTCTCTGCTATAATTGGGGATTAAAAACAGAGCCCAGCTCTTTTATGCCTGTGAATCTACAAAAGGATTAGTACATCCCAGAATTATTGAATATCTAGTTGTTTGTAGCAGCAAGAACAAGGACAGCAGTGTAGGCATGTATCAGCTGGTCCTAGGATTTTCTGAAAGGAAAAGATTTTATATAATGAACAGTAATGACTACAACAATAGATAAGAGAAGGATATTTTTGCAGCAGTCAGAAAAAGAAGGTAAAAGTAAAAAGTTGTATGTCTCTGGAATTTTTGAAATATTAAGGAAAAGGTCTCTCAGAGAAGCTTACTATATTCTTCTTGGGTATTTTGAAGTCTCCTAGTATGACTGGATTGTATCCTTGTGAAAAACCTATTATGGTAGAATCATGTGATGTGTGGACATGACAAGAAAAAATCATGAGAGATAAGTCACCAGGTTATCAAAGTGTTTAAGATAACAAGGATCAGCAAGGGTTGGTAAAACAAAAGTTGGAGAGCATAGACATTAGAATTGAAAATGTTAAAAGGTACATGTGATTATTGCAACATCCCATTTAAAGTGAATGGCATCAGAAAGAAACAGCAGTGCACCCTGTTTGAAAGCATGACAAGAGCAGTAGAAGTCCAGCATATGATGTGTGTTGAGAACCAATGTTGGAATTATCTTGATAGCTGTAAAATTATTTCAAAGGTTGTCATCAAAATAATAAAGGATTAGGAGCAGCAATTGGTGATGAAGTATTGAGGAATATCCATTGAAGTTAAGAGGACATTTATTTGTTTGAAGAAGAAAATAGCAGCAATGAAGATGATCTAGTACAAGCTCAGGGGGAGCAAGTCTATTCCTTCCTACAGTAATAATTTGGCACAATAATGAGTCTAGATCCAAGTTTGAGTTCAGGCGACCTGAAGACTTAGAACACTTGAAGATTTAATGATCAGCAATGAAGAACAGTAATTGTGAATGAATATAGAAGCAATCATAACAAGTTTGGTGATGCATTTACCATGTGACCTCTGTGGGACAGGATATCCCTTTATATTCATGTAACAGGCCCATGATAGCTTGAATGCAACAGCTTGAACGTTTTCTCAGGCATCGATACCTGCATACCTTGGTGACAGAGTGAGAAATTGAAGTTTTGAGAACAGAAATCATCTCTTGTGAAAACAGAACAGTAATGGCAGCTGGGTATCAACTTCTAGAACATACTTGTCTAACATATTTGAGGTTGAGTTTGGACTGTGTATAGACTTGATCTTGATGAGCATATATGCACATATTATTATCTAGTGTCTTAAATGCTAAAACCATTTAACAAAAAACTTAAATGCTCTTTCCCCGTGATCATGGATTATCATGAGTTCCAAAGGAGACACAGTTATTTTGAACTGGCTCGGGACAATAGTAGCCATCAATTGGGTTTATACTTTGGAAAAGGCGTATCCACTCCACGGGCAGCCCAGAAAACCACCAACGGCAATGCTAGCTGCATTTGTCAGTTCGAGTAGATCAAGTGGGAAAACCCGTGTGACAACTAAAACCATTTACCAAAAAATTGCAGGGCATGCTAAAGCAGTTGACACCAAAAAATACAAAATATTGAACAATAAAAACACCCACTAAATGGCCCCTGACTATCTTTATGGATACAATCCTCTATAGGAGAATTCTTATCTTTCTCATTCAATAAGGTACCGAATGTTCCAGGGGAGGGACTACCCTGTATTAAACATATGCTACTGGCACTTGGTCTAAATAGAATGAATCTGGAACAGAGTGAAGGTAAGCTGGTCCTGCAATGGAATATGGGTCAATGTTGGAGTAAAATTGGTCAATTGGATCTGTTCCCAGACCACTGGCATTTCTTCCAATTCGAAATCCATACATAACCCATTGATTCATCATACACAGGGGTATAGGCTGCATAAAGAGAGCAACATCAGCAGTGGAAAAGGTAGCAATAGTTAGAGATGCGGATATCATTTTGTAGTTGACCTATAAACATGAGTTTATTCATCAGTGGAAAAAGCATAGGTATAATATCTAGTTCGTGATTCTAGGAATTACTATTTTGACCATGCTATTGATTATGTAACTACTGATGGGTAAGCAACTGTCTCTGCTATCTCACAAAAAGAAGTATAGGCATTTTTCATCAAACATTAAACACACTACAACGTACCTCCAAGAGTGATATGCAATGGCTCTCCAATGTGCCTCCTCCAGCACCAAAGAAACCCACCACAAACCCACGACCACAAAACGGTGAATAAACGCCCTCATTTTCCAGAAAACACTGCTACCACTGCAATGCTACTGGAAAAAATGCCCTGTTATCCAGAAAACATAATGGAGAAAACATGGAGAAAACCCACAGAAAACCCAAGGAGTAAAACGCCCTCGTTTTCCAAAAAACACTGCGGGGATTTAAAAAAATGCCCTGTTATCCAGCCACACAATGGAAAAAACGCCCTAAACCCAGCTCGCAGGCACCTCAGCTTGGTGCAGGTGCACTTAGACCACAAGCAAAGGAGCTCACAGGCACCTAGCAGGCAAGGCTTGGAGGACTGGTGAACGACTCAGGAAAAAATGTTGAATAAAACATACCCCAACATATTGGATATTTAAATAGTAAAAAAAAACCCTAGTTACCCCTAATATACCCCCAATATATTGATTTTTAATTTTTTAATTTTAACCCCCCCCCAATATGAACGGACGTGATATCATATTGGTCCCTAAGTGATGCCCCCGTGCAAAAAATTGACCACAAGAAACCAAAGTGAGAAACGATATAAGTGTAGATAAAGTGAGATACAATATAAGCGAGAAATTGATAAAGTGACTTTATTGATTTCAACAACTTTTATAACTAAAGGATTCAACCAAGTGTGCAAAGGATTACCAACTACCTATGGAAATATTTGGTCTTCCAGAATTAACTACAACTTAGATAGCTATAAGACACATATGCTCAACCCATAAATATAGAATATATCTTACCATCATTGACAAAAACACTCAAGTGGATTCCCATCATTCAATTTCACAACAACCTAACAAATTGATTTCATAAACCCTTAATACCTGACTACGATGATCCTTATGTAATACCCCTGGTTTTGACCTGGAATGTATTTAATCAAAATTATTTAAGTGATGTAAATATGCTAGTATGGATTCCTAATGCGGAGCTCAAGGCCAAGGCCCGACTAGTGAATGGATAGGCATGCATGATGTATAGATTTTTATTGGAATGTATGATTGGATTATCATGCTAATTTGAAATATATGTAAATATTATGTTGGAAATAATCAAACAGTCCAAGATGGTTGTGTAAAGAGCACTAGAGGGGCTATGATTCCACCAGAGGGAAAGAGGAAAGGGGTACTATGAGAAACTAAATCCCATGTTGCAACATTTCAACCTTATAAGAACTCATCCAAAATTATACCATGTGCTTCAAATGATCCAATTACCTTCTCTTGACTATTAAATACAATCATTGAATGCATATGTGAGGTTGGTGGGAAAAGTCACTTCACGTAGTTATTGAGGCATAGGGGTTGTTACAGTTATGTCATTTGTCAGGAGTACTTTCTTATATGGTAAGAAGCTATGTCAATTGTCTTTTCACCCTAACCTCATATCCCTTAGAATCAACACTAATTGGATCATTCTCTCATGTAGATTTCCACACTACGTAAAGTTTTCCTATTGTTGTTATTTTCCATTACTAGATAACGTTTAACCTAGAAATTTGAATTTAGAGAGAGAGTTGCAATTTTGAAGGGTAAATAGAAGGTTGTAGGTGAGCATAGAGGTCAAGAAAGATAGGAACCCTTAACCATTGAGTTATGCTACTTTTGGATGATTGAGAATCCATGGATTAATGTTGCAGGAGGTTCTTCAATAACATATGGTAGGTTTGACTCTTACTGCACACACTAGTAGGAATTGTTAGGGATGGATTTCCTGAGGGAACTGTGGATCATGTTAAGTTTTTTTCCAAATATGTTATGTCAAAACAAAAGGATCACTGAAATAACAACACACACAACAGACAAAAGAATACAAGGATTTATTCTGGGAAACCCTCATGGGGAAGAAAACCCAACAAAAAGTCCTCGATATATACTTCGACCAAGTATAATGCAAGACCTTAGAAATAAGACCATACATATTCCTTCACCTCAAATGGATTGTTTCTCTCTCACTAGTAAACTTGCTTGAGTGCACAACTTGTCCAAATGAGGGAGGTGCCTCTTGTATTTATACTAATTAGCTGAGAGGCCTAATAACCCAACAGGGCTGAATTCTCCTTGCTTCGAGGGCCGACTTGCTTTGGAAGACTCAAAATTACATTTTAAAAATACTTTTGTGGGTACTATAGAATCGATTTACATTGAAGGTTTAAACTCAATACTTTACATGGCCAATTACATCAATGAAATCCCTAATCGGAGGAAACACATATACTGAAGGGGAAATAATAGTAATAATATACAATAGAATATCTTACACAGTTACATTTATTTAACACTCCCTCTTAACAATGAAGGTATTCTATGACACAACAATACATCTATATAACCGACTGGTAAGTCTATATGTCATAGGAAGTTTTCACAATTACATCAACATCATCATTGTCCATGGATCATCATCATCATGGAGCATCACATCTTGTTGCATCATCACAAACATCACATATTGTTGCATCATCAAAAGCAACACATATCGAGCATCACATCTTTTCACACCATCACAAGCATCACATCTCGTCGTATCATCATGAGCATCACATCTCGCCGCACCACCATGAGCATCACATCTTGTCGCATGATCATGAGCATCCCATCTCATTGCATCATCACAAGCACCATATCTCATCGCATCACTATGAGAATCACATCACATCAGATCACATTATCTTAGGTATCCTCATCCTAAGCATCACCTGTAATGCTACACATGCAAACACAACACACCATCACAAATTAATGTAGAATCACCCTCATCATCAAGAATGATGGAATCTCATCATCCACGAATGAATGTAGGACCACAACATTTGCAAATTAATGGAGGACCACAACGTCTACAAATTAATGCCAGACGACAACGTTTGCAAGTAAATTCCATACCATCATTCTTGCTAATGAATGCAGGATCACAACATCTGCAAATTAATGCAGGACCACAATGTCCTCAAATGAATATAGGACCATAACATCTACAAATGAATACATGACCATAATGTCAGCAAATGAATGCAGGATCACAATGTGCAGAAATGAATGCATGACCACGACATCCGTAAATGAATGCAAGACTACAACATCCGCAAATGAATGCAAGGACATAACATCCACAAATGAATGTATGACCACAACATACACAACTGAATGCCAAACCACAACATCCACAAATGAATGCAATACCACAATGATATCTATAGGTACTCGAATATAAACTTCCATCACATATGTATTGAGCTTCCATCACATCATCAATAACAATCTCATCATCACTCCCTCTTTCCAGAGAGGTCCTTTCAGACTACACCAAGTTTGTATATAAAATATTCAAACTTCACACGAGACACATTATTAGTTAACACATTTTCAACTTGTTCCTATTTAGGAACATTGGAGCTTTATGGCTCGTATCTATACCATATCACAGATGTAATGATACTTTATCTCTATGTTCTTTGACTTATTATGGAAGATCGGGTTTCCTGTCAAATTGATGCAACTGTGGTTGTCACAATAGATATTAGTTTCTTCCCTCTTGGTATCAAACAATCCTGTCAATAAATTGTGAAGCCATACTGCTTCACTACAGTCTGAACATGATGCAATGTATTAAACCTCTATTGTACTTAGAGTAACACTGGTCTTCTTTCTACCGAGCCATGAGATTACACTTGATCCCAATTTGAACCAACATCCTGAAGTTCTCTTTCTATCTGCAACACTTCTTTTCCAATCTGAATCAATGTAGCCACATAATCTGAACTCACGATCAACTACATATGTGAGGCCACAATCCAATGTACCCTTTAGGTACCTCATCACATGTTTTGCTGCAACTAGGTGAATATGTATGGGTTCCACCATATACTGGCTCAAGGTGTTTACAACAAAATATATATCTGGTCTTGTATTTGTCAAATACATCAGTGAGCCAATAATATGTCTATATAGTGTGACATCTACTCTTTCTAAAGAGTCGTCATTCATGAGCTTCAAGTTGGTCACCATCGGAGTGTTCATTTCCTTAAAATCCAACATCCCAAATATCCTTAGGATCTCAACTGCATATGTTCCTTTGTTTAGGAAAATCTCATCTAGGAACTACAATACTTCGAGACCTAGGAAGTAATGCATCATGCCAAGGTATTTCATTTCGAATTTGGACGCAAGATTCTTCTTACATCCACTAACGAGCTTCTCCTTTCCAGTAAAAACTAGATCATCTACATACAACAATAATATCATGATCTCACCATATTCAACCTTATAATAAAGGTTGGAATCTACTTTACTTTTGGTAAAGCCCAAGCTCATCAAGAATCCATCAATTATTATGTACCAAGCTTTGGGTGCTTGCTTTAATCCATATATTTATTTCTTTATTCAGAACGCATGTGTTTTCTTGTCATGTGTCTCAAAACCCAGAAGTTGTTCAATATACACTTCCTTGTCTATGACACCATTTAGAAAGGCCATCTTTACATCCATTTGATGTAACTTCCATTTCATCTTGGAATCCAAAGCAAGAATGGTTATGATTGAGGTATATCTAGATACTCGTGCAAAAGTCTCTTCATAATCAATCCCTTCCTTTAGAGAGAATCCTCACATGACAAATATTGCTTTGTACTTTTCAATACTACCATCGACTAAGTGCTTTGTCTTAAAAATCCATTTCAGGAGACCACTGATTTATACTTCGGTCTTGGGACTACTTCCCAAACATCATTATTTAATATAGATTGATATTCTTCGATCATTTCATCCATTCCTTCTTCTTTGAGGCCTTTTCAAAACATATAGGTTCTTCATCAACACGGTTACACATTAATGCTACATAGTTGGAGTTGTGTCTTAGTCTCTTGCTTCCTTATGGTGCACCATATATTGTTGATTCTTGAATTATATCACGATCTCAAGCTGGTCTTCTCCTTGTTGAGGTCATCTCATGAGGTGTCTCTATAGGTTATTGAAGTTTTTCCATGTCATGATATTCTGGTATAGGTTCTTCTTGATCATCTTTAACTAGTGGTTTATTGGCTTCTATGATTATGGGAGTATATTACTCTTCTTCAATAACTTCATCCTCATGGGTCTTTCTGGATTTGCTGAAAGGTGCATCTTCATCAAATGTGACATCTCTATTGACCTCAATTTGATGGAAACCTGTAATATAGATTCTATATGCTTTTGATTGATCACTATATTTGACAAATATTCCCTTCTTTCTTGAGGGGTCCAACTTTGATATTTATCTTTGGGAACATGTAGGTAAACATGACAACCAAATATCTTCAGATGGCTGACTTCAAGGTTGTCACTAGTAAACATATCTTATGGAGTTTTGTTTCCAAGCGCACTATGGGCTAATTTGTTCTGAACATAGACTGTAGTCTTTGTTGCTTCATGTTATCGGAAATTCTCAATCAATGTGGACATAGATTGTTTCCCTAGTATACATGGTTTAGATCTAGAAAAAAACAATTAAAACTATGCAAACCTTTCCCTAGGTCATCAAACTA
>LPNX010342378.1:106923-229504 GCA_001517045.1 Pseudotsuga menziesii
TTGGCTAGCGTTTGGGTGCTTTCACTTTATTTATTCCTCCAAACCATAGAGGGTGAGACATGATTTATAGTCCAAAGTGGATAGAAGGGGTAAAGGATCCTAAGGAGAATATTATTGGATCATCCCTAAGAGGTTAGGAATTCGAGTTCCACATATGATAATCAGTTAAGATAACCCTTCACGAGGATCATTGAATTTGAAACTACTACATGATGCTTCATTAGAGACTGTTGATGCCACGGTGTATCATCAGATGATTCATTCATTAATGTTCCTAATGAATACGAGACCAGGCATATGTTTTGCTGTGAACACCCTGAGCCAGTTCCTGATGGATCCAAGACATGTTCACCTGGTTGTTGCAAAGCATGTAGTGAGGTACATGGAGGGTACATTTGAGTATGGGATCAGGTATGATACGAATCAAAAGACTAACATACACATTTATGTTGATTCGTATTGGGAAGGTAGCACCACTGAGAAGAAGAGCACTTTCGGTTGCTTCTTTAGTTTGAGATCTAGTATGGTCTACTAGTTTGGAAGGATGCAGTCTTGCATGGTGCTGAGTACAGCCAAGGAAAAATATGTTTCCACTTGCTCGACTATCTATGAGGTAGTATGTTTATTTTGAAAGCTACTATTTGAATTAATTGATCTGACTTGCATTTTTTGTATGATGCAGAGAGGAGCAGTGAAGCTCCAGTATGTGATCTAGATAGAGACCTATCAAAAGAGGGAGTGATTAGTTCTAGCATAGCTGGTGAGACTGGTTGTCTAAGCATAAAATCTTGGTGAAGCTCGTATGTTGCTTAGATGTAATCAGTCCTGTAGGTTGTCCTCAGATGTAATCAGTCTTGGAGAAGCTCGCAGGTTATCTTTATATTTAACCAGTCATGATGTGATTCTATACTAAAAATATCCAAAGTGAAGCTCGAGTACTTTAGAGAAGACATGGCATGATCTAGAATGAGATTTCTAGAATAGCTAGAGAAGATAGGTTGTCTGAGCGTAACATCCTAGTGAAGCTTGTAGGTTATCCTTGCATAAGTCTTGGTGAAGCTCGTAGGTTATCCTTGGATGTAATCAGTCCTGATGTGTTCTATTCTAGAAATAGCTGATGCATGATATCTCACATGGTAAATGAGACAGGTTGTCCAAGCAAGAAAAATCTTGGTGTAGTAGGTTGCTCGGATGTAATCAATCCTGTGACGGGTTATCCAAATGTAAATACTGAGCCGTAGCGTGGTACGTAGGTTATTTGGATGTAATACACCCCGTGGGTTGTCTGAGTGTAAATACTGAGCCCTGGTGTGGTACACAGGTTACTCGGATGTAATATGTCCTGAAGGTAGTCCGAACAGAAAATATCTTGGACACAGATTGTTTAGATGTAATCCGTTGAGGTTGTCCAGAAGAACGTAAAAAGGCCTAGGTGTAGCAGGTTGTTGGGTTGTAATTAGTCCTACCATATATATGAGATATATGAAGTTCCCATGTTGAGATGATAAGGTCTTGAAGCACGAGGAGGTGCACCTAGGAGGTTCTACTGATATAATGTAGGTTGACCGTGCAGAAACATAATGCACTGAGTTGTGCTCCTTGAGGGGTTCTCACATAGTGGTAGATGCAGGATTGTCTTGGTGACATCTTGACATGTTACTATGTTGATAGAATGAAGGTGGCCTACATCTGAGTTGTGATCTGTGTGCTTTGTTTTTGTTTTGTGCAGGACAAAAGATATGATCTAGACCCGAAAAGATAAAGGTAGGAAACGTAGGTTATTGTAGTGGAAATGTAAAGAAGGTCCTGGACTGTACCTACGAGATAATCATGAGATGATGGTAGGAAACATAGGTTGTTGTAGTGGCAATGTCAAGAAGGTCCTAGACTATGCCTACATGATGATACAATGAGAAGACGATAGGAGACATAGGTTATTGCAGTGGTAGTGTAAATAATGGTCATGGTATATACCTATGAGATGGATTACTCGTGGTTATGATGAAGACCTAGCCAAGGCCTAGGCCTACATCCAACATTAAAAATGGCTGGATCTGTAGAAACTTTCTATCACAGATAGATGCGACAGTTTGGAAAATATAAGAACAGTGGTAGCAACGACGATGATGACTCAGTGACGATGACCATATGTGTTGATGTCATGCGTAAAGATACTCATGACAATATACACACCTTGGGGGCTATAAATTCTATCAACCTAGACATTGACCTCGAACAAAAAATGACTAAACAAAATTTTATAAACAACCAAATTCCATCGAATTCCGAAAACATAGAACATAGCCATTATGACACCTAGAAGTTAATGGAAGAAGAGGAAAACCCAACACAAGCCATTCCACTAGTTGATTTTCTCCTTTTCGCTTGTGCCTTAGTATCTAGAGTCCTTTCCACACCTAGTCGCTGAAGGAATGGTATGCCTAATTCTTTACCAATGACATCGATATTCATGTACAACAACCTGGTGTTAGATTACAATTCCTTCTAGAACGTAGTCAGTTCCTTGTACCCTCTCTCTTACTCTTGCTCCAATAACACCCAATTGAGGAGCCCCTATCGATCCTGCAATGAACCTATGTCCTAGATCCATTGTTGCAACACGAAGACCTCCGACTATAGTCGATTTTCCTTCACCTCACCCCACATGCCCTGCTTCATGAGTTCATTATCAAACTGAATCGAGGGAGGGATGGAATCCCTATATATCCATGTTTCTTAAGCATCCTACAACTGCTCCTTACTCTCCCTCCTCTTTCCTTTCTCTTTAGACCTGCCGACCTCCCCTTTAGACTCCATCCTACTGTTCGAAAACCCAGATAACAGACACAAATGCATGATAACACTTAATATAACTAAACAACAACCTTTCACAATGCACATTCCCTCATCCCAATGATGCTTTTAAATTATGCAGAAGGGGATAGATGAAACTGGGGACACATAGAAGGAAATTCCCATAATTACTGAATTGACCTCACCCTTGGTTTCATACTGCTTTCCTCCACACCAATTTCCATCATGAGTCTTGCTTGTTCCCACCTATAACCTCTACTTCCACCCATATCGTCCCTTAACAAGTATAGTCGACTCATGCCCTTCGCTCTCAAGAAAAAATACCAATTAAATCCCTCCCCAATAGCACAGAGATCACCACCTTCCCACATTATTTCAAGTTAGTTAGCACATTTCCTCCCATGTTCACCACACGATGCTTCCTCCACGTCATTCATCCTCGCATACACACTCACATCTAGTGATTTCTCTCTTTAAATGTTAGTGTCTGGGTAGTAGTCCTTTATGTATCGTATACAAATTTCTGTTGGATGATGTAAAAGACTGAGATTCAGACATGCAATAGGACAATTCGACATCCTATAGCTGTGCATATATTGCTCAAATAGTTTGAGATCATATGCAGTGTCATGACTGATTATATTCAGACCCTATTGAAGCATGTTTGGATCTTTTGGAGGAGCCACTGAAGAACTATTTGAGTGAACAATAAATAGAAAGGGACCAAGTACTTAGAGTAACTCAAAGACTAATTAAACATGACACTATCCATCTTACAATAGACCTTAGTTGAGAGACCTCTTTCCATGTATATTTGTGGACATTTTTGAAGCATTCCTTGCTAGAGATTCTCAGGGATAAAGTGGTGCACAATTGGATAGGACCACAATTGGACATGCACACAATTGATCTTATACCGTGACTTAAAGTAGGATGTGGTCAAGAAATGTACTGTAACGCATCTTCTTGTTGAGAATAAATTTTAAAGAAGAGCTAGGCATTACATGTGCACTAGCCTTGTGGGCATAGTGTTTATCTTGTAGCATAGGCTTGAGGGATGATTTGGGTCAGTATTTGCAAGAGATTTAGAGCATAATTGTATGTGTGATCTGGAGTGATTTTTTGAGATTTGGTGAAGTCTTGTAGAAGACTTTGAAGTTTATTTTGTTGAGGATTTGGAGCAATTCCATTGGAGTATATTTGAATCTATCTACATTGAGGTAGATTTGAATTCTACTAGGATGAACTTTTGTAAAATATTCCTTGTAAAGTTTTGAAGGCCATTTTTGTGGAAGAATATCTTTTATTGAGGTTTGTAGTGAATGCCCAATGTTATGACTAATTGAAGGAAACGAAATAGAAGAGTACGGTTGAAAGTTTGTTTGAAATTGTAAGAGTAATAAAGGAAAAATTTGTAGACCTTATCGATAATACATGGCATAACATATTAGTAAAGTATTTTGATTCACATTTGTAGAAGTTTGGAAGCAGTTTTCATCATGATTCTTGAGCAGTGATTAAGGATGGTTTTGGATAGTGTGAGAGCCAAATTTGAAGAATATTGAAGTACATTTTGAAGAAGACAAGTTGGATATTGTCATTGTCTAGGGTGGTTGGGTGGTGCAAGGTAGTTGAGCTGGAGCTTAAGGATGATATGTGTGTTCATCCTATCACAAGTTGGATCCTGCATCCTAGGGAGTTGTAGCATCTTTCCTATTGGAGCATGAGAACTAAGGAGTTGAGGATTTCTTTTAGTTGTAGTTGAAGAAAATTAGGGGTTGGATCCTTCTTCTAGTTGGATATGGAAAAAAACAGAGTTGTAGCTTCTTGTTAGTTGCATATGAAAAAACCCAGGGGGTTAGTTCCTCCTTCTATTTGTAGCTAGAAAATATTGGAGTTGGAGATTGGTGTCTCCTATTTAATGTAAAACACTTATGCTTTTTATCAAGAATATTCACTTAGTCTTTCCATATACAGATTGTATACACATGTGTGATTATCTATCTTGTATATGATTAATGGTGACTGCATCATAATATATGATTGATGAAATAAAAGAAGTTAAATTGTGCATGATATTGATTCACCCCCCTCTCAATACCATTGTGTATTCTAACATTCTTATAATCACACATTTTCTATCAATTTACAACAAGGACCATTAAATAGAGAAGCTATTAAATACATTTCACAAATAAATTACATAACTTCCAAATGAAAAAGTAGTCTTCCATATTGGTGCACTTTGAGAAATAAAACATCGCGGTGCGTCTATGTCATGAATGAACACCAACATCAAATCAGATCGCACTGTTAACGAAAATACATTAATAATATGACATATGCATTTTTGGTACGATATATATAATTTAGAGCATTGGTAATTACATGTGCACTTTTATTCTAAACACATTAGTGCATTATACTAAAACGACTGCATTGAAAACTGTGAAAAGGTTTTTTGAAGAAAAAATAAAAACCTGAGAGGACCAACTGTGTTTTGGATTTGACGCAATAAGTGGTCCCATTGCACCCAACTCAATATATGTAAAACCACAAACCCATTAAATCTAAAATTCCTAAAAGGAAAAATCCTAATTGTGAAATTATAAAGGGAGTTAATCTTTATAGAAATAAACCCCAATGTGAAAATTTTCAACCACATAAAACAAATAGAAGCAACAACAAAGCAAGGGTTCAAGCATTGAAGGTAACTATGATTTTTTTTTTGAATTTATTTTAAATCTTAATAGGAAATAAAATATCATGCATTGAGACCAATAGTAATAATTTACATACTTGAAAATGATGGATTTTCTTTACATTACACATGGAAGATGAAATATGCCTATTGTTTATATTCTTTACTTAATTTAAGGTATAAATTGATTAGCCAAGCATGTTTCCAAACCTTGTATCGTGTTGTTTTAGGTTGTTCCTTTACGATGTTGGTTAGGTAGAAATAGCAATAGGAAGATACCTTGACCCAAGTATGATAGCAATTGAACTAACCTTCTACTATGCAAGGTTTTGTGTGATCCAACATATCTTACAAATTTCAATTTTCAGAATAATTTGGTTGCTCCAAACTCCTCTACTAGTAAGTGTCTCTTGCAAAACTTTATTATCAAAATTTTGACAAAACAATGAAATCGTGTTTAGGTTTTTTTCTCGAAAAGACTTTATGAAATTAGTTTAAAAAAAAAGAAATTCTCACTCCTTTTTCAATTTATGGGGAAAAAATCATGGCATTTTTATTTTTGATTTTCTGAGTATTGGTGCGCTCATGTATCCAAGTGCACTAGTGCAACTTACCAAACAAAGCACCATTCAAATATATTATATATTTTTTTTGTAGAAAATCGGTGCACAAGGAAGTATATAGGCACTGATGCATTATAATTTTTATATTTTTTTCCCTAAAAGACTTTATGAAATTAGCTTTTTGAAAAAGAAATTCCTGCTCGTTTTTCAGTTTGTGGGGAAAAAATCATGGCTTTTTTTATTTTTGATTTTCTGAGCATTGGTGCGCTCATGTATCCAAGTGCACTAGTGCAACTTAACAAACAAAGAACCATTTAGATACATTTTAGATTATTATTTTTCCAGAAAATTGGTGCACAAGGAAGTATACATGCACCGATGCATTATATTTTTTATAACTCACCAGATTGGCCTACATATAAAAAATCAAAATTAAGAATTATCATTCTTCGGTGTGTATGATAAATATTATCACGTAGCCGTTCTTATGTATTCTAAGTGCACCTGTGTCAATTAATGTTGTGGTTTTACAAACCCTCCAGTGTGGTTGCTATGTCTAAGGGAAAAAATCACAGGGGGCCCACCCAAAGGGGCTGCACCTCATTCGCTCTGATTATGGAGCTAACCCGATGGGGACATAAAGTTAGGTCCTTATATAACAATGTATAGCCACCCAGGGATTTGAACCCAATACCTTCTTCTCACAACTTACAACACTCTAACACTTGAGCTATCCCATCGAGCTTGTCAATTATATTGAAAAATGTAGAATTAAATATCCACTATAAATTATAGCGTATAATTTCTGTTGCAGACATTTTTCTGATTGTTTCATCATGTTGCGTATGTGTTTTAGACACCCTGGTGCTTTTTCTTATGTAGGATGCACCGATTCAGTTGTATTTTTAAGGCACACCGAAGTAACAAAAAAGTCCCTATGATTGCATGTTAGAACTTAAAATTTATATATTCATCTCAATTTTTCTTTTTGGATTCATCCACATCAATTAAAATACTTTATAGCAGACATATGCTGCTTCAACTCACCTTATTCTTAAAAAATAGTTGCAAAACTATATTGGAAGTTAGATTGTGATATGGTTCTCAAAATTTATCTTAGAATTGTATACACATATTGATTGTTGATTTGGGTCAAATGCAGGGGGAAAAGGTTATAATATCAAATGAATATTTCTTCAAATTCTATCTCATTCCATATTCTTCAAATTTCATCGAGTTCTCCTTATCCATTTATAACAAGTTCATATTTTATTTATATTTTGTTTATCTAATTGAATTAATGTTATTTATCCATGTGAATATGAATAACAATGTATTCAATTTTGTAGGATCCTAATTCATGATTGAGTTCGGATGCACAATATATTCCACTGGTTGCAAAATGTCTTAATCTCTTATTAGGAGCAAGATATTGTAAGCAATTGAATGATGAAAATGGACAACCACTTTACCCCACTAATTATAACACGCGATCTTCCAGCCACAATCTTGGGTCATTGACAATAATTCACCGTGAGATGGATCTCTTTTATGACAGTCCAGTAGTATGTCGTTGTTCAAAATGACAAGGGTTAATGGAGAACTCTCGACATGTCACACTCACCCATTATACTAATGATCGAATACCCAATGTTGATGGTTTAATACCTCCTACTGTAGTAAAAAAGCAATAGGTGATATAGAAAGACACACATAAACAATTCCCTATTCTCATTTGTTGAAACGTTGGAAGCCAAAACAACTATGCGTCGTCCTAAATTGACCAACCCCTATGTTTCTGTTCAGTAGCTTGAAAGTTCTATCGATCAAAAGTATGATGTTAATACCACCCAAAACATGTCTACTAGGAGATCCAACAAGTTGCATGAGTTGAGAGAAAAAATGTCCAAGTACACACGAAGGTCAGTATAATTGTTGAAGAGTATTGATGACTTCTTTCTTCCCATGCAATTGCAATGTAGATACCAAATTTGTTACAACCACACTTTGTATGGCACTTGGCCATATTCCCTTCCTGTTCCCGATGTTGGAACCGATTTATCCTTTTGTGGTAATAATTTTATGATTTCCACGTCTAATATAGATGTTGTAAATATTTGGTTGTTTATCCTTTCACATGTACTCGTTCCTCCCACATAGTTAGTAGGATTTATGAAATGTTGTGGTCCTATTTATTATAGGTCTAATTCCTCGAATATTGTTAAATACAAACACAACATCTCCATGTCTAGTATGTGCATGAATGGTTATGCTTCTGGGAACTCGAACATGAAGAACTTTTTGTATATCGATGGTCGTCCATGCACTCTTGGGAACATTGTAGGATTCATAATTAGATATATATATGCTATTTATCTTTTGTGAATAGTTCATTTGAGGAACACTCCAATGACCATGAGCTCTTTATGAAAAGGAAAGCACCCAAAATTGTTGTTGTGCATGCAATACATAGCTTGTCTCTTGGTGATGAGTTGCTAATAGACTATAACTTTCGTAGACCACTAATCGCTCATCAAATATGACTTACATTAGGACTACCTATAGTCGTCCCCTTGGGGCGTAGTAAAAAATCATTGATCAATTGTATTTTATTATTTTCAATGGGATTAATGTAAATGTATTGCTCAATTTGAATTTTTGTTTTATAATTTGCATGTGGTTAAAAATTTACTATTGCAAAAAATTCCCATGTTTATATAATAATTGTTTGCCATAGTGTTGAACAAACCAATTGCATTGTTCTTACTGATATCATTGATGTGATGTTCAATATTTTTGAAATCAAGATTTTGATGACGAGTGACTTGTTTATATCTTTCGTTGCACCCCACTAAAATGTCAAATCTAGAGAGCGCTGCAAAATGAAAGCAACTCAGATAGGAACATACCAAGCATGGTTGAATCAACCACATCTTCAATTCCCACTACATACAGACTCACCAATTACAAATGCCTAAAGTAACAATAGTTCTTCACATGTTGGAATGTATAACTTCTTATGAGATATAGGTGCCATTAACGCAATGTTGTTAGATGTGTTCCATGATGATGAGCTAGGGGATGATACTCATGTCATTGATACCTTCTTCAAAATCCTTAAATCAGATTGCACCACCCCTCTCTTTGGACCCGACCGGTTGATTTATACCCAGGTGGGGACACCAATGTTACTATACAACTTGAAAGCAATGCATGGCATGTAAAACACATGATCTCGACACATTCAAGGTAATTGACCTTCAAGTCCTTTATATTTTGAGGAATCTTGTCACAAAATCAACATTAAAAATGGTCGATTTTATGAACGTTAAATGACATTGTACATTTATATTTCCCACTTACTACAGGTTATTCAAAGATAAGGTACTTTTGAGTGATAATGTCTTTCTCAGCAGTTGTGAAGAGGTAAAACAAATGTTGAAATTGTTGGGTGTTGAGTACATATCATATTATGTGTGTCTGGATGATTGTATTCTATATAAAGGCACATATGTGAAGAAATAGATATGTCCAAAATGTGGGTATGACATGTACCGTAAACCAAGAAACAAGGGTAAATCACATGGTCCTCCTCACACAATATAAGGGTAAAGCACATGGGGCACTACACATTGAAAATGCACCACACACAGTGCACACCATAAATTTTTAGGGTGCACCGTATGTCATTATGTGAGCCAGATGGCTTGAACGCAACACACTTTTTTTAAATTAAAAAAGGATGGAAAATAAAGATTAATTTTAATTTTCTATCTATTTTTTTTTTAAATTAAGAGGTAACAAAGGGTTTACCTGGTCACTTGGGCGTTAGGGAGGCATGGTTGCGATGTACACCAAATTTCAATTTTTTCTCACTATTTGGAAAAATTCAAAATCCACTTAGCAAGTAATGGAAGAGAGTAATTCCACCTCATGGAGCACTGATGGCAAGGTTTCTGAACAAGGAAAGTACTGCATTGTTGCTTAAGTGGTAAAAAAAACTGCAGATAGTAGTTTTTTTTTTCATTTGGTATTTTTTTAACCCTATTCTGGTGCTCCTAAAAGCATAACACATCAGTGTGGTGATTGAGAACGATCACAATGGGAAAAAAAGTTACCCTAATTCATTTTTGTAACACCCCAGTTTTGACCCCGTTTGCATTAAATGTATGTGATGTGTATATTGTAATGAGTTGTGGTGTGGAGCTAAAAGCAAAAGCCCCACCATCGATTTGGTTGTCTTAGGTTTTGGCGAACAGAATCGTTGCCGATAGGTAAATATGCATTTTAATTAAATGAACCCCAACCAGCTATGTCACTGCAACCATATTGAAAAGGGCATGCTTTTTCCTAAGGATAAGGAGGGGGAATTGTTAAACCTTGAGCCTATGGGGAAAATCCATGTGTCAGCCACCCATTTAAGAACCCTGATGTTAGTTGAGGGCAGTTATTTGTTGGGTAGTGGTGGGTGGCAGGATTACCCCCAGGCACACTCCACCAGCTGCACCGTCCATTCACGTGGGAAAAAGAAAACAAGAGGGGACGCTTCCACTCTCTCATTCTCTCCATCGTTTCTATTCACCTTCTCATGCACAGGCTTCTACGTCGTTTTACCAAGGCAGCGAGTTGAGGAGTTGGTTTTTCCACTGTCACCCATGATTTTCCTGTGCGGATCCATTCACACTCGAGAGGTGGTGTGTATGTGTGTTTTTCCATACCGATTTTGGGGTGCGTATGTTTTCCTCACACACAGGCTGAGAGTCCAATTTCCTGCTCCATTTTCGGATTGTGTAATTCTCCCATCACTTCATTGTTGATACGGGGTGGTGGTTTTCCCCACATTGTTGTGGTTGTGGTTCCATTACATTTTGGAGCTGCTGTAGGTTGTTATGGAGTCGTTTTGGCCACGATAGGGCCAAGAATGACCCAAGAATTGATTTCCCCTGTCCAAGCTGTGAATCGCTTGTTGGCTGCGTGTATGCAATGGTTGGTCTTCGGACTGTGTTGGATTGGGGATGAAGGCTTGGGTTGCTTGAAAAACCTAGTGTGTTTGGGAACCATACAGACAGAGCTAGAGGATTGAATTCCTTCTCCACAACCACTGAATAGCATTGAAAGGGAGGTCAGGGCCTGAGTGACTGTGTAGCAGAGAAGGGACTGATTTCCTTATGTTAGATGTGTGTGGGTGTCCTAGAAGCCAGGCTAGTTCTGGTGTAGGTGTCCTTAGCTCTTCAATGAGCTCACCAGTTTAGCATTTAGCCTTTCCCAGCTCCTTGATGGCCTCATAAACCCAACGATGTTGGCTTGGCTGATTTGTTGAGGGCTTGATAAACCCAACTATGTTGGCTAGGCTATGTTTTGTGTATCCTTAGCTATGCGTAAGCCTGCTTGTTCCTTATTCCTTGGGGAATCATGCCCAGATCGGGGGTGGCAGCGCTGCTGAGAGATTAAGGAGCATGTTGGCCTATGGTTGGGTGGAATGTTGCAGCGACGTAGTTGGTTGTGGGACAAGTTATTTATAAGATAAGTATTCTTAACCATTTCGTCTCTGCATTTATATTTGTTGTTTAATGAATGATGATGAACATGTTAAAATATGGAATGTATTATTTTGCTTTTGCTGTATGATAATCATGTATGCATGTTTTTACTTCCAAGCATTTTTCTTCAGTTTATATGTATGTACATGTTCATGGGGCTAGTTTCCCATATGGTTAATGGCATGGTAGCGTCCTCTTCGCTGGTCGGAGGGTCAGGGACGTTACAATTTCCCTCCATTATCGACACACTAGTGCTTTTTCGACAAATAGTCACACTATTGTCAAATAACAAAAAAACATTTTTTTGGTTCTATTTTTAAACCTAATTTGGTGTGGTAATTTATGTTACACACTGATACAGTGGAAAAAAAACAAACATATCATTGATGATTAGAAAATGATGAAGTATTTTCCAACCCACTTTTATTTTATTCTATTTGATCCTATAATGGTTGTATCTATCAAAACCACCGATGCATTTTATTTAGGTAAATGCATCACTGGTGAATATAAATATATTTAAAAGTATTTTGTTTGAGTTTTTCATTTACCCTACTTTAGTGCTTTGAAATCTATTGCGCACCAGAGTAAGTTAAACACACAGACTCTAGAATTATACAATATTTTTTTGTTTGACGGTGTTTTTGACCGCAGTGCCGCATGAGTGATGTCTGTATCGGTGTGTATTGGAATTCGATGTACCGATGCATTTTATATGTATAAAAGTACCTAAAATATCAGCCAAAACCTTATATCTATCGCCTATGCTATAAACACATATTTGGGCTCTTTTTAGAGGAGCATCTGAAAAACCTCCACTAGATGTCTTTTCCCTATAGTGATTTTAACAAATTCCTTTCAATGTGCATTATATGATAGGTCAATTAAGATAAAACAAAGAAGTTACTTCCTCCTAATATATGAATATCATTGACACATACATACATGTATTTTAATAACCCAAGGGTTCCCTCACTTTCAAAACATACAACATTCCATTGAACTCATCCCTTATTTTTCCCTACCCAACTTTATTGCATGCCACACATCACTCTAAGAGAGTGAAGAGGTTCATGAGAGATGGATCACACGACACTTAGAGTATGGAAAAATGATTCCCAATGCATACCCTTGTGGATCTGCTACTTTGGTGGTCCTTAAGAAATAATAGAAAGAGTAGTGCTTTTGCACAAACTATGGGTCCCTAAAAAGGTCATCGTTGAGAACTACCCAAATTATTGAATTTCTTCATTATCTCAATAGGCCAAGTAATTCTCTAAGATGGGTTTAGTCTAGGCTATCACCAAGTTTTGATGGAACCAACAAATCTTTGGAAGAGAAATTTAAAGACCAAGTTTTATCCTTATTAGTAGTTGGATATGTCCTTTAAACTCAACAACGCCTCTACTACATTCAAGTAAATAATCATTGACACATTTTATTGACATTATTCATTTATATGATAATAGGGTTCTCATAAAAGGGCCAACAAAGCTTTGTTGTAGTCTAGATGCACTACCGTTTTCATTCCTTCCAAAAGGGAGGAAGGTTTCACATAAAGTGTAACTTATATTGTTAGTAGAATAGGGAAACACATTAGGTTGTATACAACCAAGAAAATATTCTTATTCTATTATTCAAGTATCTTATATGTGTGGAAATAAACAACATGCATTAGAACTAGAATAGAAATTCATCATAATTTACTGAACATATATTACGCAAGATCCATTTATTATTCATATATTTTTAAAGAGGTACAAGCATCCCTCCATTATTCCTTCTCCAATATTACATTAGTGTTCCATAATAGTACAAATAATAGACTCATAAAAAATATCAACCCCTTAATCAAATAAAAAATAACTCCTTCGATCCTAGCCACAAAGGGATTTTATACAAAACTAGCTACTAAGGTTGACCATACCAAAATAGTGAGAAAAGGGGATAGGGATGACTATGTCAATCCACTATCAATTTTAACTCATTAATTACATATTATAACTTATAATTGTTGGCAATTGACTTGTGCCAAGTCCCTTTATGCCTCTAATGCATATTTGACATCAATCCATATCCTTTGTCATTGTGCATTTTTGTATATCTATCCTTTTGCAATTCTTATCCAAAAATGAAGGGGCCAATAAGTCCCAACCACAACAATTGACTCACCCTCTAGTCAACCCTTCTACTCTTTCTACCCTTCAAATGAAGGGGCCAATTTGAGGACGATCTACAACAATTTGTTGTGGAAGGACCCAAACTGCTCTAACTGCATGGTCCATTTCTCTAGAATGATAAAGGCACTGACATTGAATGTATGGGCCTTCTCATTATTGAGTTATGTGGGTTGAGTCTATGTAAGGGCCTACCACTTGACATCTATAAATGAGTAAATTTATTTAAGTGCAATAAAAGTGGACTATTTTGTGGGACAAAACTCCCTCAATGCTTATTTATTTGCCACTATGGCCTCATGGAGTGCATCCAATTAATCATATACAACTTGAATTTCTTCATACTTGGTTTGCTGCTCTATAAGGTTAGCAATAGAATGAACATCAACATTTGATATGCTTGATTCACTCCAAGAACTCATCAATGGTTTTATTTATCCTCTCCAATAATCCCATCCATTCTTGCGTAGCTATGAATATTTTGTTTCTCTTAGTCTTGTCTCTATGTAGTTGCACTCATGTGGAATTTACTTGCTCAACCAAAGGAATCAAGTGATCCATTAAGTATTGATGTTATTTCTATCTTCCTTGCACTTCAGCATTCTCCAACTATCCTTCCAACACCCTTAACCTCTAATGGATTTGTAACTATGATGCACAAACTAAATTTATATTCTTCATAGGTCTGCAGACTTACACTTCCTCAAGCGATTATGAATATCCCCTTCACAATTCAAGCTATAGGTTATGTAATTATATCTGAATAGATTCAATCTCATCTTTATAATGATATAAAACCTTTCTCTCATTGTCTCACTCCTAGGTGAGCTTCACAAGTTAGATTTGCAATTGTTGATGCTCATACATGTGTTTGACCTTGGAAATTATTTATTAGCACCCTCACCAAGTTTGAGGTAGTGCATTACTATGGTTTTTCAATATGCATGTCATGTCTCTCTAGCGGTGAACAACTAAGTGGTTGGTAATTAATTATAGAGGGGTTAGAATGTGTGGACATTTGAACCTCCACCTATATATGTTTCTCTACCCATTAATAGGCCTTCACAATGATATCCTGGGTGGTCTCAATATGAAATCGGACCACATCTATGTGATCCTAGCAGGTGTGAAACAATTCCCAACAATGTATAGGGTTCTGTGTGAGTTGGCGCTTGACTTGTGCCATAATAGAGAGACTATTCAATGATGATAATGTGGGAGGAAGGTTCAAGTAATATTTTCATGTGTCTCCTCACCTTCAATGTCCTCCATCTGTTCATCCTTTTAATCTCTTGCATCCCCTACACACTCTCCAAATTTATGGATTTATGCAGCTACTTATCTCCATTTCTCCCATTGCCTGAAAGGCCTCCTAGTAACTCAATGACTTATTTATTCATAGGAAAATCAACCTATGTATTTTTTTTGACTACATGAATTATAGAAGTTTCCTTGGTTTAGTATGATTAATAACTACATTAAAGGGGACCTTTGTCGCTAGTTCAATCTACATTAGGATATTGTGATATCTAGAATGGAATCAAATGGGTCATCCTTGATAGTAATGATTGGGATTTGGGAAATGAAATTTTCAAAGTGATTTATATTCCTTTAATGTCTCCTCAACCAATTCCAATCCATTCTTTTCCCTAAAGTAAAAAAGTTGTTGAAAAACAGGTCTTCCATCTGCGTGAGCTAAGAGGTCTTAACAAGTGCATTGACTGATTTAGTTGCGGAGATCAACTATTGAGGATAGTTTGATACCTTCAAGGGTAAGTGGATTAATTTATTAACCACTCTCCATCATTTGGGTGTTACTCCATGTAAGAATTCAATTACCTAGCCCAAACATTTCTTGAGGTATTTCTTTAAGTAGTGATAAATATCCAAAACCGGTTGCATCAACACAATGGTAATGAAATTTTCTTCAAGGATTTGGTTGGTGGCATATTTTGCTCAAAATCAGAGCTTGAGTGAACCAATATTCTCTTTTATTTCTTCAATATATTCAACTTCTATAACTTGATTTGGTTGCAACCTCCTAATTTTAATTTCAAGTAGGATGTACGTCAATCTCATTGCAACTTTCGACTTATTAACCACTATCCATGAAGAAACCTCCCTATCAAAGGTGGTGTTGATGAATAGTAAGGAAAGTCCACTGCTATAAATTTATTGGGGTCAATCCCCATTGATTGCACAAAATTAAGCAAATTCTACATCATTGAATGCCACCTTTGTGCATACTTGCGACTCTTCCATGTGTCATACTATAAGGAAATAATGGTCCCATATGGAACTGGACAACATTCTTGATCTAGTGAGGTCTACCATTTCCACATAGTCAACACAAGAAGTATGCCCCTGAAGATGAAGTATGAGATTAATGCATTAGAATTGATACAAACTCAATTCTTCCATAACATAAAAATCACCTGTTAAGCTTAACAACCTGGATGCAAAATTTATCCATAGAGTACATCCAAGGTACAGTCAACTGTAGCTTATTTGTTCATGCACATCTTGCAAGCAACTCCATTGAAAAATGAACAAGTGGTCGTTAATTAAAGTGATAATGGTGTTGTGACCCCCTTTATTTGTCCCATGGCAACCATATAAGATAGGTTATCCTTTATATTGTCCATACTTTCTCACACCCCGACATACATGGGATATGTCTCCCCCATCCATATAAAGAACAATCACGATGTGAATGTCTTGAACATGAATAAGGCATGCCATTTCTAGCCAAACAACATGTCCATGTACCCAACTAATTAAAAAATAGGTAAACTTCATAACTTATCGCACTATAAGGAAAAGGCCCTTTAGCAAAGGTTATAACGGATGGTGCTCTAAAAAGAGCCCAAATATCCATTTATTGCGGATGTAACTAGCGGAGGAGAGTGGGATGAAGTTTTTTTTTGTTTTTCGTTTTGTTTTGTTTTTGTTTTTGGTTTTTTTGTTTTTGTTTTGTTTTTGTTTTTGTTTTGTTTTTTATTTTGTTTTTGTTTGTTTTGTTTTTTAGATTCCAATTGCATCGGTACTGAAAATAAACCACGTGGCACCACGTCCAAAAACACCTTCAAGTGAAAAAAAACTAAAATTTTGCAACCTATGTTTGTATTTCCCAATAGCACCGAGGCGCCATGAACTTGAGAGCACTGAAATAGGGTAAGCAAATACATCATATTACTATAAACACTTTATTTTTTACCCATCCCCTGTTTAGTATGCCTAATTCAATGCATCGAGGTGATATAGACAACACCACATTGCATTAGGGTTAAGACGTTACAAATTAAAAACATGACTATTTTTTTATTTGCGTTGCATTTGATATTATCAATTGCCCCTATGCGTTATGGAATATGGAGCATCACGTTATGTTTAAAACTTTCCAAATTAAAAAACACTACTATATTTTTTATTTCAAATTTCTATTTGCGATGCATTTGATATTATCCATCACATTGGTACGTAGTTGTATAGGATGCACCGCGTTAGGGTTAAAAATTTACAAATTAAAAAACATGACTATAATGGTGTGTTATATATTATAAATTGCACTGGGGCATCCAGTACTCAAAAGCATCGGTATAGGGTTTAATAAAAAAATTACCCCAACTTAAAAAAAATCATTTTTAAACAATGCTTTTGAGTCTAATAGCACCGATGTTGTACATCACCTACTTAGATGCCTCGACACCCGTGCACCACGTGGCGACATTGCTTTCTTCCATTGGCTATTTATTGGAGTTTGATTTTTTCCAAACGATGGGCAAAATTTCAAATTTTACATACATCGCCATGATATCTCCTTGATGCACCAAAGGACCATGAAAAATTATTATTACTTAACTAATTTTTTAGTATATTAAATTTGACAATTCATCTTTCTTTTCCCCAAATTAAAAAAAAAAATTAAAATCTCTGTGCAGTGTGTTCGAGCCATTTTTCTCGCACCTCTAAATGGAGCACCCTGTAGGTTTATAGGGTGCACTAGTAACAGTGCGTTTACGTCTTAGGCGCACCACATGATGCATGACACAGTTTAATTTTTAGTGCACTGATTAATGTAATTTTAAAAAAAAACTATAAATTTAATACCGGTGCGTAATATAAATATAAGTGCACTGATGAACACAATTTTCAATAAAAACCTTAAATGCAATAGAAGTGTGTAATACAAGTGCATCGATTAACATAATTTTTAATTAAAACTATAAATGTAATTGCAGTGCATAATATAAATACAATCGCACCCTCGGACGGTGTACTGATGTGTTCTAAGCGCATCGTATAAATGAACACAATTTATTTAAAAATGATAACATTAAGTGATGCACTTAATTTAACAAGCCGTCCTTCTCTCATGGTGCGCTAGCGTGTTCCTAGTATAGTGCTAAATGTGTCATCAAAACATCAGAGAAATGTTTTGGTCACGTTCGTGTTAACCAATGCACATAGTAAATGCTAATGCACCAGCGGTACAATGTGCTAATATGTAATAGACACACCATTAACCCCAGAGACCATACAACTCAAAAAGAGTCATTGTTGTCATAGTGAGCTCCATTAATACTTTCACACCATTACCTATGCAAGGAGTTAGAATGGAGCGATGTTTGCTAATGAAGGACACACCGCGAGAGCAAATTTTAAAATAAAACAACTTAATCTGGTGCACAATAGGAACATGTGAGTATTGTATTTATCATGCGATTACGTGTAATAGGAGCATTGTTATTTTTAGAACAAGCCACAAACCCGCAAATAGCTGCACCTACTACGATGTGCTCATTAACATATGCATGCCATTTATGGTGCGATCATTTCTCTACAATGAAATTATGCATATGATTGTTGCATGCACCTTTAATTTAAAAAAAAAAAAACAATTACCATGCTCACTGGTGCACTTTTTTATTATTATAGTGCATCATTTGCGATGCTTGTATACTTAAAGAGCACCACTGGATGCATGTTCCTATAATTTAGGTGCACCACTTGTGAAATTTGTGAAATTCATTTATTCTCAAAACATTTATTATTTGATGTTAATAAATAACATGCTCATTCAATGAAGTATTTAATGTTTTCTATGTCTATTTATCAGAGTGATAGAAGTTCAATGTCAATAAGAGACATAAAGGACGATAGGCCGATAGACAATAGTAGTCACTAGTTGATGCATACAATTTTGTGCATGGTTGGAAGGATAGAGAGAGGGAGAGGGATTTGTTCCCTCACCCCATCACATATTGTAAATGAGACCTCTTGTTGGTTGTAGGGTTCCTAAATTCTATCAGGAGATTACATCCCTCAAGGGGAACTCGTCCTTATTGGCACAATTCATGTATTTTTGGGACCACGACAGACAAGCGTTTTATATTGGTCCTGGTCAATGGTTCTATCTCACTAAAGAGGATACATATTTCATGACTAGTTTATCCAGGAGAGGGGAGGATTTCCCCTATTCCCTGATGTCCCAATAGGTTTTGTGGTAGAGATTCAACTCACTTACTCTCCCTGATATATTGTTGCACACATCATTGATCTTGTTGATTTTTAAAGTGTGTGGTGTATAACTCCGGATTAGTGATTTTGATGGAGGGGATGTTAGGTGCCTCTCACTATTGGTTAGGAGCATCACACACTCCACCAATGATGGAAAATGCATTAGTTTCCCTCTTTTATATTACGTAGATTCTTTAGTGTGGTCACCTAGATGCATCAGGTGGTTCACCATTTTTTTACAATACTTTTTTTTTTGGAACGATGTAGTGCAGTGTTTGATGGCAAGGCCAACTTCCATTTTGGTTTGGAGTTTTTTTGTTTATTTTTTGAGAGGATTTCAGCCATGAGGCCATCATTTGACCACCTCCCTCCTAGGCTACTGATTGAGATACGTAAGCGGATGTGGGGACAAATGATTCCCAAGAGGGGGTAACCCGACTTCCCACCACAGATTACATTAGAGTTGTTGGAGATGTTAGCCAGCAAGGAGGACCATGCATTGGACCTTCTGCCATATCTGTACATTGGGTTGGACTAAAGAGCATGTCCCGATATATTTTTCACCCAAGATGAGCCATCGAATGAGAGGTAATATTAGTGTTATGTTTAAATTAGTATAGTTGCAACATTTTATTGTCTTGTTTAATGCAAAAGAAATATATTTTAATATTTTCTTTTAATTGTTTTTTTTTTAATGAAATTGTATAATTATATTTGTCGTGTACTTTATATTTTGTAGATATTGACACGTTTGATAGGGAGGTGCCTCTTGATATGATTTAGGATGATGAGGATATGCACAAGGCTAAGTTTCCTCCATATCCCATACTTGACCTACGACATAGTCCAGATCATAGGTTTTGATAGGATGTGACAAATATGTTGTCCACACTATTGGGTCGACGAGGAGCGGATCTTGTACGAGTCACATATATGTTGCAAGAACCTGATATTGTACATATACGCAAGATGATGTCTTAGGATTTATGATTTTTGATGCAATATGTTGGTGCATCCATGCTTTTAAATGCTTAGTGGTCGACTAATCAATCTACGCCATCCGATGAGGACAACGATCCTTGTCCTCTTCCACCTCCTATTGCACCTCACCATGAAAATGTGGGAGCGTCTTCATATCATGCTCCACCTCCTTGACCTCATCATGATGTGTGAGCGTCGTCATCTCATGCTCCACCTTCTCCTTCTCATGGTGACATGGGAGTGTCACCATATCATGCTCCACATCCTCCTCCCTCTCCTCACCATGATCTCGATTTGAGGCTATTTACTCCTTGAAACCTGGTCAAACCACCACCATCTCAAATACATCCACTCATCCTAACAACCACTCCACCATCTACTACTCTACTCGCCTTAGCTCTAGATAGGATGGTTGCAACATGTGAGATTTCTCTTGATGGAGATATCTATGTTGCTCTCTAGTCTATTTTTTCTCCATAGAGGCACTGATGCCTCTGCTAGTGGATGAGATATATTATAACAGTTATTAGAATGGAGATGTATATTTGGCATATCATGAGTTCGATATATATATATATATATATATATATATATATATATATATTTCATTTTTCNGTTAGATATGTGCGTGATGGTTATGTTAGATAATGCAACTTGTGTTTTGCTATATGTTATTATTAGATTTGTGTGTTAGATTCCATTTAAATATGTTAAATGTATATTCTAAATTATGGTAGATAATGTTTTCATGTGTATGTCAGGTGATGTTTGATATGTATGTTTACATGTGTATATTAGATTATGTTTGTCATACTTGTGTGATGGTTATGTTAGATGATGTTTGTTATACTTGTGTGATGGTTATGTTAGATGATGTTCATGTTTAGTAGATGGTCATGATGATGATGATACATTACATGATGTTAGGTGATGGTGGTTATGGCCATTGATATGATTATCACAATGTAATATTTTTTATTGTTATGTATATATATGGACATACTTTTTTCTTAACTCAACGGGCCGTCAAATTATTTTATGAAGTTTATCTTCATGTGTATGTTGTATATTATTTATGTTGATTACAATGATTCATGTGTGTGATACAAAATTTTTAAATTTATTTATTATGTATTTATGTCGAAGTCATTTATATTTTATTTAATTATAATTGAAAAATGTGCATGATCACAGTTATAATTGAATGTTACAATCTCAACTATTATTACAATTTACAATCATGATTACAATTTCACAACTGCAAATCACAATCACAATCACAATTACAATTACAATTACAATAAGAAGTTACTAATTACATTTACATGGTACAAATTACAAATTGGAGAACTATTTACAAAATTGCAAAATTACAATTTTTTTTTAATTTTATTTTATGAAATTGCAAAATTGCAATCATTTTAATCATCTTATCAATTAATTATGGGGTGATCAACTATAAAATATTTAATTAATCAACCAATGATTACAAGTCTTTTATGACATGTAATGTATTATATTTTCAAACCTTAGATTTTCTTAATACTAATATCTATAATGTTCTATACAAATAAGTTTCAATTAATTGTAGAATTGAAGGTGTAGTTACTATATAAATCAATTTTTTTTGTAAGTTACAGAAAGTTATATTAATATACAAAATAAAATACATGCATAGAGGCCATTTATTGGATATCATCTATTTTTGGACACTAAAACTATAAAAAAATAATGGTCATGGACTAGATAATAGAGACGTGCCCTCAGAGAGGGAAACCGAATCAATCTAGGCAAAACTAAAACAGTACAAAGCTATGACAAACAAACTGCGCATACATAGGAAAAGAGAAAGAGACACGTAAAATAAATCTAAGGCCTTACGACATCCTCCAAGGTTCTTCGACAATGATACAGGGATGCAATAATACTCTTCATCAGTAGAAGGAGAAGGATGCAACTATGAAGGAGGTTCCTTTTCTAGAGGAGGTTCAAGCATCATCTGGGATGAGCTACTAGCCTACTCATGACACCCTACTTTCTGAAAATTCAACTCTTGATTGTGCAAAGCCTCTTACATATGTTGGATATACATAATATCTTTCTGTTGCGGGGTCTCCTGTGGAGTATCCTGATGACATAATCCTAGTGAGGACGAGGGTGTTGACTTGCTAGAAGAGCTCTCTAAGTTGTTGTAGGGAGAAGAAGAGGAAGCTATATCTTTATTCTAGAGCAGCTCGGCTAAGACACTCTTCATATATTGGGATTGGCATTGTCTCAGGGGATGAGTAGAGTGATGATTAGCCACAACTTTTGCCTGCCAATCATCCACATTCCAAGGAATATGAAGTGCGATGTGATCACTATATCCCAAAGAAGGAATACGACATGTCGTAGCATGACACCTCATCCCCCTGGAGCTGCTTCAATATGAGGCATATCTTGAAGATGACGTGGAATGGAAGAGGAATAATCCCAAAAATCTTGATATTTAAAGAAATTCATGGACAAAGAACTATTGAACCATAATGAAATCAATAGAATGAAGAGCGTAGGGAAGATAACCATCTGCAAAGTCTAGGTCCATGCGAGAACACTAGGTGAATTAAAATCCTTCATGATGCCACAGTACTATGAGGTGACAATATTTTCAAACCATCCTCTGTCAACATTAATTATCTTACACCGAGATAAGTGAACCATTGAATCACGAGAGTGATGGATTAGAGTCTCATATGGAAATTTAAAGAGATGTCCTTCCTTCAACCATGACGAATCTCTTAACACACACATCCGGGGAAGTTACTCTATAAATAATACTTATATATATATATATATATATATATATATCATAATTGTAAACTCAATGATATGAACACGGTAAACAAAGATAAAACACTATTATATATTGAGTGAAAAGAACTCATACAACAAATTGAATATAACCACACAAGGGTATGATTATGTTTATTGATGTTTACATATGTTAAATGTATATGTTAAATTATGGTAGATAATGTTTGCATGTGTATGTTAGGTGATGTTTGATATGTATGTTTACATGTGTATGTTAGATGATGTTTGTCATACTTGTGTGATGGTTATGTTAGATTATGTTCATGTTTAGTAGGTGGTCATGATTATGATGTTAGGTGATGGTGGTGGTGTCCATTGATTTGATTATCACAATGTAATATTTTTTTATTGTTATGGATATAATATATATGGACATACTTTTTTATGAACTCAATGGGTTGTCAAATTATTTTATGATATTTATCTTCGTGTGTATGTTGCATATTGTTTATGTTGATGAGTATGATTCACGAGTGTGATACAATTTTTTTTAATTTATTTATTTTGTATTTATCTTGAAGCCATTTATATTTTATATAATTATAATTGCAAACTGTGCATGATTACAATTATAATTGAATGTTACAATCTCGACTATAATCACAATTTACAATCATTATTACAATTTCACAACTACAAATCACAATAAAAATTATAATTACAATTACAATAAGAAATTACTAATACATTTATAAGGTACAAATTACAAATTGGACAACTATTTACAAAATTGCAAGATTACATTTCTTTTATGAAATTGCCAAATTGCAATCATTTTAACCATCTCATCAATTATTTATGGGGTGGTCAACTATAAAATATTTAATTCATCAACCAATTATTAAAAGTATTTCACGACAGGTCATGCATTATATGCGCAAACCTTATCTTTTCTTGATACAAATTAATTCTAGAATTGAAGTTGTAGTTACTATATAAATCATACTTTCATATATATATATATACCATAATTGTAAACTCAATGATATGAACACGTTAAACAAAGAGAAAAAACTATTATATATTGAGTGAAAAGAACTCATGCAACAAACTGAATATAACCGGGTTTTGAACAAGTTGCAGAAGATAAAATTGGATGACCGTGAGAGGTGAGATCGCACGCAAACATAGTCTTGGCGCAGCAGAAGAGGAAGATCTCCCAGAGCAGTGGCATGGAGGTTGGGTAGGCTTGCACGCATTAGCCTATGGGATGTGAGCTCCAATGGATGAGGGAGGAGGATCTGATCCTCCCCTGGAGCTACTACAAGTACAAACTCCCTACGAAATTGAGGAATTCAAGAAGCTCATAGTGGCTCATGGGAAGAAGTCATCCCCCAGGAACCAAACGATTGTCAAGAAGCTAGTAGAAATCCCCCCAGTAGCCCTCCCTATGGCTAGATCCTACAATACAACCCTAAACCTTGCAAAGAAAGGTCTGATTGGTTAGTTCACAGGACTGTGGCCATCTCCTAGAGCTATAGAACCCTGTATCAAAAGAAATCAAAAACCATTAATCAAGGAGGATGCAAGTATCTACTTCGTTGGAAAATAATTTTTCGTCTTTGTTTTTGATACCAAAGAAGGAAAAGAACTCATTTTAAAAAATGGAAAATACTTCATGGGGCCACAAGGACTGTACCTCAACAAATGGAACCCGTATTTTGACCTAGCACAAGGTGTTGCTTCTGCAGTTTTGGTCTCGGTTAGATTTCCAAACCTTCCTCTGCATTGCTGGATGTAGGAATCCTTGGAAGCAAGAGGAAATACCTTGGGAAAGTTCATATATGTAGTTGAAAGACGAGATCAATACTCCTGTGCCCGGATCTGCGTAGAGGTAGACCTAAAAATAGGACTGCTGGAGGCCATCCATCTAACCTTAGTAGACTGGTCCCATATCCAAGAGTGAGATTATGAGCAACTCCTGTTCAAATGCAGACAGTGCAGAGAATATGGGAACTTCACAAGGAATTCCGAAAAGAAGGAAGAGGAAACCACAAAGACAAGGAAAGAAGGCCATTGGAAAACACTATAAAAGAAAACAGGAAGTAAACCAAATCCAAAACCAAAGAAAAAGAAGGAAAACAAGAGCCTCTAGACTCAGGGACTCAATCCAATCCAAGTAAAAAAAAATAGGCCAGAGACCACCAGAAGGAGCTTCGAACCCCATCACCCTCTTGGAAAATAACAAGAAACCTCATCAAGGAGAGGAAAACCAAGAAGAACAGGAAGAGGGAGAAATACAAAAATCAACTGAGAAAGAACAAGAGATACTACCTGAACCCTCATCTCTCAATCCCATGACTACTCCCACTAGAAGCCAGGTCTCATCCCCATCTTATGCAGAAATGGCCAAAGGAAGAAAATAGGAAGTTATCTCCACCTCAGAGGAAGAACCTTTTGAAAGATCTACTAAAAGGAAAGAGAGGAAATCCAACAGAGTTAGTGGAAGAAGAAGTTGAAAGCCAAAAATTGCAAGGAAACCAATCCACTCTAGAAATATCCTTCACCAAGAACCCAAGGACAAGAAGCAACAGAGGAGGATCCTCCTACCACAACCAAAATAAATAATAAATATGGTCTCTTGGAAATGCAGAGGATTAGGCAGTCCAAACAAAGTGAAAGCAGTCAAAGATAAGTTAAGAATGGATCCTACATATATTCTCCTGCTCCAAGAGACCAAACGATATGGAAAAAAATAAGAAGGACATGCACTCAGTGCCAGAGGAGCTTCTGGTGGTTTGGCCACTCTTTGGAACAAGAAGGACTTCACTCTTCTCAATTCCTTCTCAACTTAGCATTGGATATTCATGGAGCTACAACACCTACCTTCCAAGGTAAGTATTGCTCTATTCAATATTTATGTATCTATGCACTACCTGGAAAAGAAAGAATTTTAGAACACTCTATAGCAGAATTCTTGGAGATCTATTCCCCCCTAACATAATTCTGGTCATGGATTTAAATATGGTGAGGTTCTTAGAGGAAAAAAAGGGGGCTTCTTTGGGAGAGACTATTTCATAGAATAAATCAAAGACCTAATACTCCAATGGGACCTCATGGAAATTAAACCCAAACAAGGTCGTTATACCTAGACAAACAAAAGAGATGGGGTAAAGTATATTATGGCCAGGATGGATCAGTTATTAGTCTAAAGCTCTTTCCTCTTGGAAGGGAATCTGTTACAGTCCCAAATCATGGCTAATCTGGCTTCGGATCACAAACCCATCCTGCTCTCTATCCAAAATGTCTAAAATCTAGGGACGATCCCCTTCAGGTATAGCCCTCAGTGGATCTCCGCTCCTGGAGTCTCTGAGACTATGGTCTCCTCCCTCCTATAAGATCATATGGTAATGGATATAAATACCATAGAGACACACGATCTGGACCAAGAAGTAAAATTACCAGCCAAATCATGTCAAGCATTTCAAAAGGAAGAAGAGTACTGAAGACTCAAATCCTGTAGCACTTGGCTAAAATATGGGGACATGAACATTGCCTTCTTTCATAGACAAGAAAAGGCCTAGAAAAATCACAATCATATTGACCAAATATGTATGGAAAATGGACATATAGCTAAAGGCCAAGACCAGTTAAAAGAAGAAGTGTATAAACACTTTAATAATATCTTCCCGGAGAGAGGAGATGAGGATGAGAACATCACTAAGTATTTCTTGGATAACATACTAGTTCTGATTCTTCCTCAAGAGAACGAGGACCTCCTAAAACCTTACTCCAAAGCTTATTAGAGATCACATCTGTAATATGGGGCATGGATCTGGATAAAGCACCAGGGCCAAATGGGTTCTCGATCCACTTTTATAGATCCTGCTGGAGAATTATAAAGAAGGACATGATAAGGATCATAAAATGATTTCAACAAAGAGACAAATTGGGGGATGAACAAACTCTACGTTCTTGGATCTAATTCCCAAAGAGACCAACACAGGCTCTTTTGCTCAGCTCATGATGATCTCTTTTTGTAACGCCTCATATAAGATTTGATCCAAACTGATGGAAACCCATTTAAAAGCTCTACTGCATAAGGTAGCCTCCTAGAACCAAGGAGGATTTATCAAAGGATGACAAACACTGGACCACGTCATCCTCATCTAAGAAATGATCCACTCCAGAAAGACACAAAAGAAGAAAGGAATGATCATAAAAGTGGACATGTCAAATGCATTCAATAGAGTCAAACACTCCTTTTTGTTTAGAGTACTGGAGAAATTCCGGTTCAACACTTATTTTATCAAACAAACAAAAGCATGCATTGGGGGTCCATGGATAGCTTCATTGATTAACAAAAGGTCATCCAAGTTCTTTCAAGCTACCAGAGGGATCATACAAGGTTTCCCCCTATCTCCGTTCCTCTACATCCTAATCATTGAGCATGAAGTTTCAAATGGAAAAGGAGGCTAGGAGCCTGCAAGGAATTAGAATCACCCAGGGATTTGAACCCATAAATCACGCTCTTTTCGTTGACGACTCCCTTTTCTTAGGTGTAGCGTCCAGGAATATCGCAAGATATTTTAAAAGAGTCCTCCACTCTTACTGCGTGGCCTCAGGTGGGAAAATAAATTATAACAAAATTTCAATCTATAGTTGGAACATGGATCAAATGGACTTATCAAGAATTGCAAGAACGATAGGAATGAAAGGATGGGATAAACGGGGAAGCTTCAAATATCTAGGACTCCCCATCTCTTCCAGTGTTTATAAAGAAAATCAACGAAAAGATGTTGAGAACAAGATAAAAGCCAAGCTTACTGACTGGAGAGTACATTGGATGAATGAAGTCAGAAATATTGTGCTAATAAAATTTGTCCTAACCTCCCTCCTAGTTTATTATACGTTAGTAGATTTAGCTCCTAAATATATCACTGACAAAATATCAAAGCATCTGAAAAGATTCCTATGGAGAGGTGGGAAAGGGTACCAAAACAAGTTCCATATAGTTAACTGGAATGCGGTTAAAATATACAAAACATAAGGAGGATTGTAGATCCGAGACACCCATATTTCAAACTTGGCAATGGGTGGAAATATTCTGTGGCAAACTCTGTCAGAAAAAATCCATTGGGTCAGTCAAACAATTCAGAAAAATACCTCACTAGCTCTAGAAGAAGATGTTTGGATACCCAACCCGTTCCAAAAGGTACTCCCTTATGGAATCTGTGCATGCAGGGGATGAAATTATTCCAACCTCAGCTCCATTGGATCCCAAGAAATGGGAAGATGATTCACTTCTGGACTGACAATATTCATGGACACCCCCCCCCCCCTCAATATCTTTACTAAGCTAGTTGGAATTCAAGATTGGACGTTGGGAAAAAAAAACTTAAAACCTTGTTTGATATATCAAGCTGGTCAACTGAAGGAATTTGGGAGAATTAGGATATCCCAGAGGTTCCCCTAACCCTCTCTATGGTTAAGAGGTCCCTTTTCCACCGCCTTTCAGGCTACGTCCTAATTCATACCTCACTCCCTGACAAAAGAGGGTCGAGGAATATTGGAGATTACACGGCTGTGCTGGGATATAAGTTGCTCCAAACTGAAAAAGACCCCAACACTCAAAAGAAGCTTTGGAAAATGGTTTCGATCCTATTTGGGATCCCAAAAATAAATTTATTCACCTGGATCCTTGGGCACAAAATTTTTTTAACCATGGAAAACTTGGCCAAAAGAGGCATCCACAGTCCTCATTGTAGCCCGCTATGCTGCAAAGAGATGGAAATCATAGATAATATATTCTTGGAATGAAATTTCTCTTTGAAATTATAGAATTTACTTCTAAATTACCTTCAAATCTCACCCCCCATGTCCACCAACATACCTCAACTCTTCATCTCATGGCAGGACATGTATCCTTCCTCTTTGAGACACAAGCCGGTTTGGAAACAAATCTGGATGGGTCTCCCAAGGTTCATCTGCTGGAATATATGGATAGCCAGGAATAACACAATATTCATGAACATCCCCCCCAATCCAGTCCAAGTAGATGGGCAGGCAAAATGACTCCTACTGGAAACTTTAAAAGCCACCGGGAAGAGTCTGGATTCCACAGTTACTGAGAGGGAAAGAAACTGGGTAGGGGATATTTCCCCTTTCGACTTGAGTCAAAGAATGACCCATTTATTTTACACACAATAATGGTTGCAGCCCACGGTTCTTTTGGCCGCTCATTATCAATCATGATCTCCAAATTTGAGCTTTCTAAATATGGAATAATATTTACTTGGAGCTTCCTAAATAATGAATACAATCTTACAATAACGTTTTTAATTTACACGGTGCACCATAATAACAAATAACACCAGTGTGTCCTGAGTAAATGAATGCACTAGTGCTTCTAAACCACATAGACATCGCAATGGAACATCTACAAAAAATCACGTACTATAAACTATCCATTATATTTGTTAGTGTATAGTTATCTTTGTTGTTTTCAATATTGTCGACATCGGTGCGCTTAGTATATAAAGGCGCATCGATACAACCGAAATGTTTTATACGAACTGTAGTATGTTGTTTTTATTTATTTTTGGATGTCAAAATGGTGCGCCGTGAGTAAAAAATTGCATCGGGGATTTTATATATAAATGGAGCACTGCCATTCTAAAAATTATTTAAAATTATTTATTCATGGTGCACTTCAAGCTATGACACCTCGATGTTTCTAGTTAATGAGCGCATCACTGTCTAGAAAATCAAAAATAAAAATCGGTGAATTATTTTTCCATAAACTAAAAAATGAGTAGGGATTATAGTTTTAAAACTAATTCTACAATTTATTAAAAAAAACCTAATCACTATTTAATTATTTTGCTAAAATTTTGAGGAGAGAGTTTTGGGAGAGAGTTATCGAGGATGAGTTTGGAGTAATGATATTATTCTAAGGATGAAAATTTGTAAGGTATGTTGAATCAAATAAAACCATGCATAGTAGAAATTTAAGATATGTAAATTATTATTGTTATTTTCTTATTTAGATTTTCTTATTGCTTGATTTTGTTTTATGTGGCTACAAAATTTTACATTACAAATTAAATCCCTCTATTGTTTCAAAATTAGGATTTTAAATTTTAGGGACTTTAGATTTAATGAGTTTGTATTTTTATACACAAGTCATTGGGTGTGATGGGACCATTTC
This sequence comes from Pseudotsuga menziesii, assembly GCA_001517045.1. NCBI lineage: Eukaryota > Viridiplantae > Streptophyta > Pinopsida > Pinales > Pinaceae > Pseudotsuga > Pseudotsuga menziesii. The sequence continues at coordinate 137,223 of LPNX010342378.1, forward strand.
TTGGGTCAAATATGGAACTGTGTTGGCCCTATCAATTTTTTTAAAATTATTTTAAGAAAAAAATCTTATGCAATTTTCGGTGTGTTCGATTTGTGAAAACTCACCATTGCATTTATTGTAATAATGCACTCATAATGTCAGGGATGCTATTTTTTTTAAATTAAAACAATACGCTTATGCAATTATCGGTGTGTTTGAGTTGTTCTAACGACCCAATGCGCTAATAGTGAAAGCATACCATTTTTATTCCTCGTGCTTTATAATAAATATATCGCATCAAAAATCCGTATATGACGATTTTTTTATTATGTTGAGGTTCACGATGCGTTTATGTATGATGCATGGATGTGGTCATGTATGAGTCGAGGCATCAATGTGTTTCGTATGTTGTAACACACCGGAATGGCAGGATTTTTATTTTGAAGATATGTAATTTTTTTTTTATATATAATATACTTAATTTTTTCTTTATTTAATGGTTTAGGTTTCCTTATTGAATGCATGATAAGAATTCAATGAACAACATGTCGATATAATGGGAGCACATCCAAATTCACGAAGAAGCAAAGTTCTTTGTAAATTTTGTATCAAATTAATATGCTTGAACTATTTGTATGTTTAACTAATATGTGTTGGTTAATGTGTCACATGCAGAGCAAAAAAATGAGGAATATTGATAAGATTCCTTGGAATCTATGTGCAGAAGAGTGTAAAACCTTGATGGAAAAGTTGCATAGGGATGAATCGGGTGAATAAAAAAGATAACAATATGATTTTTTTCTTGAATTTTGAGTAATACTGTTCTTCATAATATTCGGTAATAAGTTTAAAACAATCTAATTCACATATGTTGAATGTTTTGTTGGGAATGACAACAACATAAGGGAATGCCATCATTAGAATTTTTTTTATGGAATATGTAAATGATGATAAATTCATGCTTAGCTCATTTGGAGTAGTGGAAGTTAATGAAAGGGGGGGGAATTTTATAAAACTATGAGGGATATAGTGGAAATAACATATAGACGTACTTTCCAATTACAGTACATAAATGAATCCAATGAGTCAAATAATCATGTTATACATACATTGCAGGAGGTATTTGCGGAGAAATTGTCAATGAGACCTATCTGACTTGCATTGACAATACATACAACAACAAAAAATAATCATTCGAAAAGTAATATCTCTAAACATGTTTTTATAGAATATGTATGTACTACTACAAATCATTCCTTTAATTATTTATTTTATACTAGGGGAATCGACAACTGAGGACTGGACTGGTAATCATGTGATACAGGGTCTAGGGATCCAATACCACTACCACTATACCCCTTGGTGCCCCACAACATCCCGCAAGCATGGGATATGGGTATGCTCAAGTGTGATTTGAACTCGTGGCCTCTATTTACAACATGTGACTTCATAACAAGAGAATCGCCAATGAGCCACACCTATTCCTTTATTAAAATTAATTCTTCTATTTTTTTCTTGATATCAACATAAAAATAATTTAATTCCATTTTACATTTTCAGGGAGAGTTTGAAAATCCAAAAGGATGAATGAGGTGATATCCGAAATATGCCAGTAGGGATGTCCAAATAAGTATATAAGGAAATGGTCAAGGAAATGAACATAATTGCATCACAAGAGGAGCCATCTCAACAACAACATGCTTCAAATGTATGAAATCATTGAGTTTTTCTATTGTATACATATAGTTAATTAATTTAGCATTAATTATTAAATTTCAATTTTTTTTTACATAAAAGAAAACAAAATGGGACCCATTCAACACATAAGTCACGATGACAAGAAAATAAGGGATTGATAACAAAGTTTGTGAGTAGTTCTGATTTCCTTATAACAACATAAGATTTATTATTGGTTGTTATATATATATATATATATATATATATATATATATATTGAATTTTACATTGACCATCCTTGGATGTCTTCAAACATGTGTTAACATACAAAGAAAATCCATAAGATGAATTGATTGACAATGGGTTAAGTAAGGGTTGTGATTATATGTTAACATATCAAAAATTAATTGGGAATTTGTAAGTATCTATTTTGTGATATTTATTTCATTTTATAATCAATAGAACAACAAAATTCCTTTATATTAAATCTATGATTTATTATGGGGTATACAACTTGCAGGAAACAAAGTATGGAATGGATTCAACATAAGGCTTGTTGAAAGACGACATGAGATTTGGTTTTGTAAGAATGTGTATCATTCACAACTCAATTATTTCTATGGTACGCTGTTTTTCAATTTACATTCATGTATATTATCTATTTTAATTTTCAACATTCACAACAGTGTAGATACACCCATTACACTTTAATTTGATGTTTGTAGATGGAAGTTGAAGAAGAGGAAAACAATCACGACAATGAACAAAACATTCGACCAAATAACCCAAGTCATGCAAGTGGCTCAAGCACTAATAACAATTTCAACAAATATTAACAATAGATACATTTTGGATGTTAATGCAAGTTGATGTGTATTTTGAAATAATTTTCTACTATTAAAATCAACCATTTTAATGTATAATGTTCTGTACATAGTGTCCCAATCGAAAGAAAACATGTTACCAATAAGTGTAACAATTATATCCATCTTGACACTTTGATTATTGTGGACTCTATGTTGTCCCAAATTTTATGCCAAGGGCCCTCTTGTTGATATATAATAAAATGAATATTTTTATTCTATTGCATTTTCTAGTGTTGTGAAATGTTAAATCTCTAATAAAATATACGAATCATTAAATATTGCAATAGATGAAAAGAATTTATGATATAATAAATTAATCCAAACATCATATCCAAACACGATAATACAAATTCAAACGAATACTACTATAAAATGTCTCATTTTCTTATGAATAATGTAATTAAATAAAATAAAAATTATATATATATATTCCAGTACGATGTCAGTAGTCACCATTCAACAAACTTAAAATAATCCGCAATGCCTTTCAAAATTATGATAGAATTGGTTTGTTTCATACATTTCTGTACCAGTGCGTTTAAACAATTGTCTCATCGGTGCAATTAAAACAACGTAGTCCCATAGCAACATTATGCTCATTGCATGCCCTGTGGATTTTGTTTCTATTGTTACACGTTGGTGCGCTCTGGTATGCAAACTGCACCGGTGCTACTTAAATATAAAGCATCGGTCCATATGTTGTTATATAGCATCGATGTTGTTTAATAGGTCACAAGAACCGGTGCATATATTATTATAAAGCACCGGGTCTTGCTAAAATTTTGTTGCGCACTAGTGCTATATGTATTGTTAAGAATCGATGCTTTTTTTATCTGCATTGGTGTTATTATTTATTTTCAACACACTGATGCTTGTTATGTGAGTTAGAACTAGTGCATTTCAACCAATAAAGCGCACCAAAAAAAACATCCGTAAAGCCTTTGTTCATTGCGTTTTTTTTATATATTTATAATACATTTCCATAAAAATATCCACTAAAACATTTAGTACCATTTGCAGAGGTTGTAGTAAAGTTATTTTTAACAATTTTGGCCAATATTGTAACACTGAAAACCTTCTCTATAACTTCTTCTACAATGGATTTTCCTTGTAGTGTCCTATAGTTCCAAACAATAGGAGATCAAGCAAAACCATTAGGGCATAAGAAAGTAATGATTTGAAAGAAAGTTTACAAATAATGACAACCTCATGACTCTAGTGAAACATGATCCAAATAAACCTCAGGCTTCATATCCATGTTAATATCCTCATATGTATAATCATGGTTAACCAACTTGGTGTGTTCAACCTTCTTGTGTATCTTTTGGAAGACTTTGTCTTGGGGATCACCTAGTTAAATAGAAATAGTTTCCTTCGATCACATGGATATAGGGTTACTTATGGATACTTTTCCTTTCACTTCAATTTTCCTCTAGTATAGAAAACGAACTAGAGTTCAAACACACAAGCAACTAAAATTATCATTAAGCACTTATTCAATCATTGTAGGCTCCAAGGTATAGAAAAATTGACCACAAGAAACCAAATTGAGAAACAATATAAGTGTAGATAAAGTGAGATATAGTATAAGTGAGAAATTGATAAAGTGACTTTATCGATTTCAATAATTTTTATAACTAAGGGATTCGACCAAGTGTGCAAAGGATTACCAACGACCTATGGAAATATTTGGTCTCCTGGCATTAACTACAACGTAGACAACTATAAGACACATTTTCTCAACCCATAAATATAGAACATATATTTATCATCATTGAAAAAAACACTCAAGTGGATTCCCATTATCCAATTTCACAACAACCTAACAAATTGATTTCATAAACCCTTAATACCTGACTACGATGATCCTTATGTAATACCCCCAGTTTTGACTTGGAATGTATTTAATCAAAATTATGTAAATGATGTAAATATGCTAGTATGGATTCCTAGTGCAGAGCTCAAGGCCAAGGTCCGACGAGTGAATGGATAGGCATGCATGATGTATAGAGTTTTATTGGAATGTATGATTGGATTATCATGCCAATTTGAAATATATGTAAATATTATGTTTGAAGTAATAAAACGGTCCAAGATGGTTGTGTAAAGAGCACTAGAGGGGCTATGATCCCACCAAAGGGAAATAGGAAAGGGGTCCTATGAGAAACTAAATCCCAAGTTTCCAAGTGTCATCCAAAATTATGCCATGTGCTTTAAATGATCCAATTACCTTCTCTTGACTATTAAATCCAATCATTGAATGCATATGTGAGGTTGGTGGGAAAAGTGACTTCACGCAGTTATTGATGCATAGGGGTTGTTAAAGTTGTGTCATCTGTAGGAAGTACTTTCTTATATGGTTAGAAGCTATGTCAATTGTCTTTTCACCCTTACCTCATATCCCTTAGAATAAACACTCATTGTATCATTCTCTCATGTAGATTTCCACACTACGTAAAGTTTTTTCTATTGTTGTTATTTTCCATTATTAGACAATGTTTAACCCAAAAATTTGAATTTAGAGAAACAATTGCAATTTTGAAGGGAATATAGGTGGTTGTAGGTGAGCATAGAGGCTGGGAAATATAGGAACCCTTAAATATTGAGTGATGCTACTTTTGTATGTTTGATAAGCCATGAATTAATGTTTTAGGAGGATCTTCAATAACATGTAGTAGGTTGGACTCTTACTGCACACATTGGTAGGAATTGCAAGGGTTGGATTTCCTGAGGGAACTGTGGATCATGTTAAGTATTTTTTCAAATATGTTATGTAAAAACAAAAGGATCACTGAAAGAAAAACATGCACAATAGACAAGAGAACACAAATATTTTTGGGAAACCCTCATGGGGAAGAAAACCCAACAAAAATTCCTCGATATAGACTTTGACCAAGTACAATGCAAGACCTAAGAAATAAGACCATACATATTCCTTCACCTCTAATGGATTGTTTCTCTCTCTCTCGTGAACTTTCTTGAGTGCACAACTTATCCAAATGAGGGAGGTGCCTCTCCTATTTATACTAATCAGTTGAGAGGCGTAATAGCCCAACAAGGCTAAATTCTCCTTGCTTCCAGGTCTGACTTGCTTTAGAAGACTCAAAATTACATTTTAATAATACTTTTGTGGATACTATCGAATCGAATTACAATGAATGTTTTACCTCAAGAATTTACATGGCCAATTACATCAATGACATCCCTAATTGGAGGAAACACATCTACTGAAGGGGAAATAATAGTAATAATATAAAATAGAATATATTACATAGTTACATTTATTTAACACTCCATCTTAACAAGGAAGGTATTATATGACACAAAAACACATCTGTACAACTGACTGGAAATTCTATATGCCATAGGAAGTTTTCACAATTACATCAACATCATCATCGTCCGTGGAAAACAATCTTCATAGAGAATCGCATCTTGTTGCATCATCACGAAAATCACATCTTGTCGCATCATCACAAGCATCACATATCGAGCATCCCATATTATCACATTGTCACGAGCATCACATCTCATCGTATCATCATGATCATCACATCTTGTTGCACCACCAAAAGCATCACATCTTGTCAAATCATCACGAGCATACCATCTCATCGCATCATCAAGAGAATCATATCTCATTGCATCACTGTGAAAATCGCATCACATTGCATCACATCACATCATCTTAGATATCCTCATCCTAAGCATCACCTGCAATGTTACACATACAAACACAACACAACATCACAAATTAATGCAAAATCACCCACAACATCAAGAATGATGGAATCTCATCATCCGTGAATGAATGCAGGACCACAAAATTTGCAAAGAAATTCCAAACCACAACATTGGCAAGTGAATTCCAGACAACCATGCCTACAAATAAATGCATGACCACAACATCCACAAATTAATGCAGGACCACAACGTCCTCAAACGAATGTAGGATCGTAACATCCAAAACGAATGCAGGATCATAATGTTAGAAAATGAATGCAGGATCACAATGTGAAAAAATGAATGCAGGACTATGACATCTATAAATGAATGCAAGACTACAAAATCCACAAATAAATGCAATAACAAAACATCCACAAATGAATGTAGGACCACAAAATCCACAAATGAATGCAGGACCACAACATCCACAAATGAATTCCAAACCACAATGTCCACAAATGAATGCAATACCACAATGATATCTATAGGCACTGGACTCTGAACTTCCATCACATCTGTATTGATCTACCATCACATCATCAATAGCAATCTCATCATCACTCCCTCTTTCCAGAGAGGTCCTTTCAGACTACACCAAGTTTGTATATAAAATATTCAAAATTTACATGAGATAGAGTCTTAGTTAACACATTTTCAACTTGTTCCTATGTAGAAACATAATGGAGCTTTATGGTTCTTCTCTGTACCATATCCCAGATGTAATGATACTTTATCTCTATGTTCTTTGACTTATCATGGAACATCGGGTTCTCTGTCAAATTGAAGCAACTATGGTTGTCACAATAGATATCAGTTTCTTCCCTCTCGGTATCAAACAATCCTGTCAATAACTTGCAAATCTATATTGCTTCACTATAGTATGAACATGATACAATGTATTAAACCTCTATTGTACTTAGTGTAACACTGGTATGCTTTATACCGAGCCATGAGATCACACTTGATCCCAATTTGAACCAACATCCCGAAGTTCTCTTTCTATCTGCAACACTTCTTCTATCCTAATCTGAATCAGTGTAGCCACATAATCTGAACTCACGATCAACTACATATGTGAGGCCACAATCCAATGTACCCTTTAGGTACCTCATCACATGTTTTTCAGAAACTAGGTGAATATGTCTGGGTTCCACCATATATTGACTCAAGGTGTTTACAAAAAAAAATATATCTGGTCTTGTATTTGTCACATACACCAGTGAGCTAATAATATGTCTATATAGTGTGACATCTAATCTTTCTGAAGATTCATCATTCAGGAGATTCAGGTTTTTCACCATCGTAGTGTTAATTTCCTTACAATCCAACATCCCAAATATCCTTTGGATCTCAACTGCATATTTTCCTTGGTTTAGGAAAATCTCATCTAGGATAGTACCATACTTCAAGACCTAGGAAGTAATGCATCATGCCAAGGTATTTCATTTCGAATTTGGATGCAAGATTCTTCTTACATCCACTAACAAGATTCTCCTTTCCAGTAAAAACTAGATCATCTACATACAACAATAATATCATGATCCCGCCATCTTAAACCTTATAGTAAAGGTTGGAATCTAATTTAATTTTGGTAAAGCCCAAGCTCATCAAGAAGCCATCAATTCTTCTGTACCAAGCTTTGGGTGCTTGCTTTAATCCATATATTGCTTTCTTTATTTAAAACACACGTGTTTTATTATCATGTGTCTCAAAACCTGGAAGTTGTTCAATATACACTTTCTTGTCTATGACACTGTTTAGAAAGGCTGTCTTTACAACCATTTTATGTGACTTCCATTTCATCTTGGAATCCAAAGCAATAATGGTTTCGATTGAGGTATATATATATATACTCATGCAAAAGTCTCTTCATAATCAATCCCTTCCTTCTAAGGGATTCCTTGTGTGACAAATCTTGCTTTTTAATTTTCAATACTACCATCGGCTAAATGCTTTGTCTTAAAAATCCATTTGAGGAGACCACTGATTTATCCTTCAATCTTGGGACTACTTCCCAAACATCATTCTTTAATATATATTGATATTCTTCAATCATGGCATTCATTAATTCCTTCTTCTTTGAGTATTTTTCAAAACATATAGGTTCTTTATCAACACGGTTACACATTAATGCTACATAGTTGGAGTGGTGTCTTAGTCTCTTGCTTCCTTCTGGTGCACCATACCTTCCCAATTCTTGAATATATCATGATCGCAATCCAGTCTTCTCTTTGTTGAGGTCATCTGAGGAGGTGTCTCTATAGGTTTTTTAGGTTTTTCCATGTCATGATCTTCTGGTATAGGTTCTTCTTGATCATCTTTCATTGGTGGTTTACTGGCTTCTACGATTATGGGAGTTGATTGCTCTTCTTCATAAAATTCATCTGCATGGGTCTTTCTGGATTTTTTGAAAGGTGCATCTTCATCAAATGTGACATCTCTGTTGACCTCAATTTGACGGAAACCTATAATATAGATTATGTATGATTTTGATTGATCACTATATCTGACAAATATTCCCTTCTTTCTTGAGGGGTCCAACTTTGATATTTATCTTTGGGAACATGTAGGTAAACATGACAACCAAATATCTTCACATGGATGACTTCAAGCTTCTCACTAGTAAACATCTCTTATGGAGTTTTGTTTCCAAGCGCAATGTGGGATAATTTGTTCTAAACATAGACTGCAGCCTTTGTTGCTTCATGTTATCGGAAATTCGCAATCAATGTAGACATAGATTGTTTCTGTAGTATAAATGGTTTAGATCTAGAACAAAACAAGTACAACTATGCAAACCTTTCCCTAGGTCATCAAACTACTTGATTTTTTTTTTTTTTTGAAGGTTGTCCTTGCCTTCTTGAAGCTTTTTTGAATTCCATCCGTGAAGAAGAGATACTTGCAAAAAATACAAAGGACAAGAATAAATAATAAAAGAAACAAGATAATTTGATAGATCTATGCTAATGATCAAGGATAAAAGAAATAAATAACATTACACATTATTTATGGGAAAGGAAAAACATAATTGTATTAAAGTGAATAAGGAAATAATTACGACCAAATTGCCTTGATGTTGGAAGCACTTCAAAATAGAACCTCACCTCAAAGCTTCATCTAACTCTAATGGATCCAAACAATAGTTGAGGAATATTTGGCTAGCATTTGGGTGATTTCACTTTCTTTCTTCCCCCAAACCATAGAGGGCGAGCCATGATTTATAGTCCAAAGTGGATAGAAGGGGTTAAGGATTCTAAGGATAATATAATAGGATAATCCCCAAGAGATTAGGAATTCTAGTTCCACATATGATAATCAGTTAAGATAAGCCTCCATGAGGATTCCTTCTAGAAAATTCTCAAAAACCTCTTATTTTTTCCTTTTTACTAAGGGTGCTGCACCTTGCCATAGGATAGACAACGTTGATAAGGAGTAACACATGCTGAATTAGGGCACGAAGGGGAAACACCACACTTTTTCAATGAGCATAGTGCATTGTTGATGGATGCCCCACTTTGCTAGTGTGCAAGGTGCGACATTGATGCAAAAATTGGAAAGTAAAAGGGAAAACCTTCCTTTTAATCAGTTTGGCATTGCATACTTTTAGGGATTGAGGAAAACATTTAGGTATAGATCTCAATATCATGATGGTGATGAGTTTTGGGTGTAATAGATTTCCCCCCAAAGTATGAGTCTAGAAGGAAATGATAGGAAAAATACTTTTATAGAGAAAGTTTACAACGTTGGGGCAAAGAACCATCGACCAAAAACTTATCAACAATCAAGGTTTCCTTGTAGTGCATTACATTTTGATATATGTGTCTCAAATGAATCATAACATGGTTGTCAACCAATACAATGTAGATCCATGTGAAGATACTGAAGTCATGGCTACTGTAATACAATGAAGATCCATGCAGACATACAATTTGGAATACATACCATATATACAATGTAGATCTATGTCACACTAACTCAAATCTGAGCATAGCCACCAGACATACATTATGGATGTATTCTATAATACATATACCAAATACTCTGTCGTAACTTGGGGAGAGGTAGATATTACCAATGAATTCATAAATAACACCCAGGGTCTTCATCCTAGTCTCAAATATTATGATTATATCCATGTGAATAGATGTTTTGACGTCGAACATGGTAGAAACCACTTGATTACTGAATGTTGATATATACCGTTAACAAGTGTGAGGTTAATAACCATTGATGTTAATGATTCCCAAGGTACTTTAGTACATTCCTACGAATGTGAGAAAATGAGTTGAAGTTGAACAATCGGTGGAATATTTCAATCAGAGGCCAATGATGGACGCTTATTGTCGAAAGCAAGAAACCTACCATCGAGGCATGCATGATTCAATGTAATACCTAGTTTCTAAGAATAATTCCCAGATGATGTGCTAGTGTTGATGAGAACCGACTCATCAAATTAGGGCCATGATGTTTCCCCCATAATCGACATGAAGCTGGAACAAAGGTGTTTGAAGTGATTTTAATTATGGAGCAACCATAGGACTAACTTAGAGATGACTGACACAAAGGAAGGTAAGGTAACTGCAAAGGTTAGTTGTAATAAAATACCCCCCTGGAACATTCAATGACATGACGAATGACTTGGAAGCATTGATTCAATGAGGTAGAGACCAAAAATAATGAAAACAAAAGATGATGCATTCTTTGAATGGCTCAAATGAGTAAAATGACTCATGAAAGTGGATCGGACAAGATAATTACCAAACTGTTTGAAAGAAATGTAGACAAGTGCAATGTTCAAGGGTGACTATAAGCTTCCATTAATATAAATGAAAAATGTTTTCCCATTGTCTTAATTTCCCCATCATGATGGATGAGTACTTCTTTGGTTTTTAACGAGATGAAAAAGGTTAACAAACGCTCAATATAACTCGTCATAGGACGAGTCCAATCTCACTTGTTCTACGAACTTGAGAAAGGAATGGTTCGTTCCCAAAAAGGGGTTTTCAATGTTTGACTTTAACGAGTCCAAAGAAATAAAACTCAGTGTTTGTTCATGTTTAAAGAGCCTGAACAAATCTAAAGAAAACTCTGAAAAAGGGTCTTTTTTGTAAATTTAGTCTTCGAGGACCGAAAAATTATAAAATAATACTAAGGAGAACTCTTATAGTCAATGATTGGCTAGAGTATTATTTTTTCATAAATAGTCTAACCGATTCGAAAAAGGGATAAACTACCATCAGAAAGAGTACCTTTCCAATACTTTTACGAGTGTGAAAGCATTAAGTGCACTCGATAATATTTTCATATTTAGAGAGTCTAAAAAGATCTTAAAGGTGACTCTAGAGGGGTTACTTTTTTGTAAGTGATTTTATGAGTCTGAAAAAGTGATAAAAGGATACTCGATACCTTTATACTTAGCTTTTAACAACCATGGATATGGTATCAAAAAATTCTCAGAACCTTTTTCATATTTATGGAGAGAATGGAAAGTAAAAAATAAACTCTTATGTAACAAAAAAATTATTGTTTTGACGTGCAATCCTCACATAAGATATTAGTATCATTTTTGACCATGAAATGTTGATAACATTTGACTATTTTGGTAAAAATAACAAAAATAATATTAAAATATTTTTCAAAAAATGAATAAATAGGGTGAAAAGTAAAAAGCATTTACCATTTGAGTTTTACCTAGGTGAAGTGGAGAAAAAGTTCTTTTTGAGGCTAAATTAGCTGTGGAGATTGTGTGAGCATATGAAAACCATTCCTGAACTCATTCAGATTAGGTAGTTATTCTTCCCTTCCTCTTCCATTTGTTTAGTTTAAAATTTGTTTTAGATTTAATTTTTTAGTTTTGTAGTTCATTTCCCAAAGGGTAAAATCATGCCCTGGCTACTGCATTTTCCTTTTGTGGGAAATGCGGCAATGCTTGCCACCACGCCTTCTTCTTATGGGAAGTGTGGTGGAACTTCTATGTGGGCAAGTCCGGGGTGCAAAGATGCAATGTGATACCAACAAACAAAAATGGAAGCAAAAAGCAAAACTTCAATTGCAATATAAGAGGGTTATACAATACTTCTTTTTTCTTCTTGTACATGTTTAAAAATCATCATGGTTCAGTGGAAAGAGAGAACATGAATTGGAAGACATGCAAGAAACAAATGATTCGGTCACAGTATGAGTATTGAGTGAGTGTGGACTCCTAAAGTTCTTCCAATTTCCTGGAATAAGGGCCCATGTCCGCTTACTAGAATATTTGATCTAGATGTGGGATCCAAATCAACAAGATTCTCGAGTGGGTTCCCACATTCTGACTTTGGAGGTAGAAGACATATTTTTCCTCATAGGTTTATCCAGACGAGGTATACCGATATCTCTTTCAGGCCTAAGAGGAAGGGAGGTCACAACGGAGAGTTTAATGTTGCAATATTGTACCCTAGAAGCTCAAATGACAGGTGGGGAAATTCCCATTAAACATGCGAGACATCGTTCTCTCAAAACTATTCTCTTCACTATGGAAAGAGTAGTTGGCAGTTGAGTACCACATCAGGCCTCGAGGGAACACATGATTTATGCATTGGAATGCATGGCCCCAATGATTTTAACTGGTCTAAAGGTCTTCTGACAATCTTGAAAGAACAACTCACTAAATGTAGAGGGGGTGAACTGAAATAGTTTGGTTACTGGTCCATCATAGTATATTTCTTCCTGGAAAGGATCTGTCACCTTAGGTCATGTATAGATATCAATTATCTCAATCCACGCGATCCAAGTATGCTATAATGGGTTGAGGTGATGGTGGACCAATGATCACATATGCACCGATGTTCTTCAAGTGGTTGAATGATAAATCTCCTTATGGTGCAAGATTACGCCAATGAGGGAATCATTTTTCGAGGAGATCTGGACCTGGATATTCCAAAAGGAGAGCACTTGGGTGATCTAGGTAAGAAATATTCCACATTGTTTTAAAAATATTTTATAATTTTTATGTATTTTTGCAATATATGATTTTTTTAGTACTAAGACATTTCTTCCTACTGTGCAGACATTGGAATGTCTAGACCTACAGGGTCTTCTTCCATTGAGAGACAAGGGGAGGGAGGTCGAGTCGTGGTGGCAGTAGATCGAGAGGAAAAAGTGGAGTAGGAGGTTGAGGTTAACCTCTAGAGGTTGACTATGGATATCTCAGATATCTTGATAGATGATCTACCACAACGTTACCAACACAATACAACTGGAGTATCTAGTCGATTTGGAAAACTACTTCGCTAATTGGCTAGAGCCATCATGTGCTACCACAAACAACATAGTGATTTAGTAGAGATGTAGGAAGCTATGAGCTTTAGACTCTTTGTTATTTTGTTGTACTGAAAGCCTTATGCTTTATATTTTGGTCTCATGACCATTTTGTTCAAACGTTTATAGAAAAACTCTATTTGCAGCTTAAATGTAAATTTTTTAAATGGAATATATTTTACGTGGGTCTCATATTAGAATGCTTATATTGCAAATCTACATTTATTTTTATACAAAATTCTCAAGAATGTGTAATGTACCAATTCAAAACATATTTTCTAATGAATCAACAATTTTATTCATTTATCTTGGAATGTGTTTATAAGTTATAGACTCAAATGACCTTTCAAGAAGCCACACCCACCGAAAGAGGCAAAAGAGTACCATGTTACGAATGGCCTAAACATGGTTTAATTGAGAAACCACTAATTGAGAATCTAGGTAAAAAATAATATGATTGACACCATGAGAGGAAGTATCAATCAATAACCCAATTACTACATGATACTCGACAATACTGTTAGTAGTTGGACCTAAGAAAACCTCCCCTAAGCTTATTATTTCATTGGTCAGAGTATAAAGTATCTAGGCCATTGACGAAAGATTCAGGGTATGAGGATTGCAACCATATGGAAACCCATATAATAGATCCATTTGGAGAATCAAAACATGACATGAGAGAAGCAATCATGTTTAGGATAAGATTCTAAACACACCAAAACAAAAAATCACACCATACCTTAAGGTTTACACAAAATGTACAAGGCACACATGTGAAATTACTTAAGCATGGTACCTTTTGAGATAAATCCAATTACAAGGCTTCCCAAGGGGTGTCCCATCATAATAAAATAACTCATAGGACCCTTTTTATAAGAATCGAATTATGCTATAGGGACCATACCACATCTATTCGAGCTTTCCTTTTCCCATTTTGTCATGTTTCCGATCATATGTCAGAACTAGGTCACCTTCATTAAAAACTCGAGGTTGAACGGATCTATCATATTGAGCCTTGATGCATTTTTTACGTGTCTGATTATTGAGAGAAGCATCCTGATGAGTTTCATCAAGTTTAGTGAAATAAAGAAAATGTTCTTCTTCGGTAGTGGTATTGGGTAGACATTCGACAACTAGTTTAAGTGACAAGATTTCACATTCGATAGATAAAAGAACTTCCAATATGTATACTAATTGAAAGGGTGTAAACCAGTTGTTGTTTTTACAGTGGTTATATAAGTCCAACGTGCTGAAAAGTGGATTTGTGTGTTCCTACCATCCATTGGAGTACATTTTTTAAAACTTTGTTGATTGCTTCAACTTGTGCATTAGGATGTGGATAGTAAGGAGTGGATTTTTCATGACAAAAACCCAACTTAGCATATAAATCGGTCATCATTTGATTTCTAAAATGAGAACCATGGTATGCAAATATGGATCGAGGAACCCAAAACCTAGTAATAACGTGATTAAACAAGAAGAGAGCACCAATATTGCCATACTCAACATATTTAGGCATAACCTCTACCCATTTTGTAAAGTAGTCCACAACTACGATAACATAACTATGCCCTCCTGATGAGGTAGGATTACAATGCATAAAGACAATACCCCATTTTGAAAAAGGGCTGACAACGATGATGGGATGGAGAGTAGGGTGGGTGCACTTTTTGGGATAAAAAAATTGACATGGTGGGAATTTTTTGACAACCTCGTGACAATATTTAAAAATTGAGCACCAAAAATAGCCATCACATAGAATTTTTTGGGTTGTATCCATCCTAGAAAGATGAAAGCCACAACCTCGAGAGTGATGGTCATTGAGAACCTGTTCAACCTTGTCATGTGCTGAACATCGTTGAAGAATAAAATCAACACCACGCAGATACAAAGTATCATTAACAATAAGGTAGTATTTTTCATGGTGTCGAATACGACGACGAACATCCCGGGATAAATTTGGATGAAAACATTGTGTTTGGAGATATAAAATAAGATCTCCATACCAAGGATCAATCACACTAATGAGAAATAAAGTTTTATTAAGAAGCAAATCGATGGGCTCAACATTATCAGTAATACAGGGAAGGTCACACATAAGATCCACAAACTCTAAAGATTTATTTGAACTAGACTTAGCAAATTCAAGATAGAATTCTTATAGGATGACGATTCAACGAGAATACCCCCCCCCCCCCCCCCCCCCCCCCCCCGAGTATCTGACGAGTCAAAATATAGTACATGGGATTAAAATATGCAAGAACAATAGTTGTGCTAAGAAAAATATAGTGACAAAAGCGTTGTACAACTATGACCATGGCCAAAGATAAAATCTTCACATGTGACTAATGAGATTTTGAGTCAACAAAACTCTTACTAAGGTAATAAATCACATGTTCTTGTCCATCTTGGTCCTCTTGCACTAATACCATACCGATGGTAGAAGTGGAAGCAACAAGGTATACTAGATAATCTCTCGTGTCATCCAGAGGATGCAATATAGGTGCATGCATAATTGCATGTTTGAGATTATCAAATGCGTGTTGAGCAAGGTCATCCCAAACAAAAGGAGTTCCTTTTTTTAACAAGCACATATAACCATGCGTTTTTTCTGAGAAATTGCATACAAAATGATGAAAAAAGTTTGTCTTCCCTTGAAATATCTGAATTTCAGTAATATTCATTGGCAGAGGTAGGGAAAAAGTAGGCTCAATTTTCAAAGGATCTATTCATATACCATCCTTGGATACGATAAATCCAAGCAAACATCCAGCATCAACACAGAAAAAACATTTGTGTGGATACAAGTGAACATTATAGTGGTGACATCAATGAAAAATAGCCCTAATATGTTCAACATGATTTTCCCAACACTGTGAGTAAGCAGATGAATCATTAAGATATGGCTCCACTATATGCTTAATGGCATGAAACACATAAGACATGGCTTGTTGGAAAGTTGCCCCAACATTTTTCAGGACAAAAGGAAATTTTTGATAGGCAAAGGTTCCCCATGGGCATATGAAAGTTGTCTTACGTTGATTGATGAGGATAATATGAATTTGACTATAGCCGAAAATCCCATCCATAAAGGAAAAAAATGACATTTCTAACACAATTGTCAATAATTTGATCAATATAGGGAGTAGGATAGTTGTCCTTAGGACAATCTTGATTCAAATCCCTAAAATCGATACAAACTCTAATAGTTCCTTGTTTCTAAGTGATAGGAACAATATTAGACACCCATTCGGTCAACGACACAGGATAGATAAACCTAGCTTAAGAAGTTTTTGAACTTCGACATTGATAGCTGTAGCTTTTCTTGGATGAATCTAACGAAGTTTTTGTCTAACCGGTTTAGTAGTTGGATAAGTTTTGATTTCATGAACCACAATGGAGGGATCAATTCCAGGCATTTCCTCGTAACTCCATGAAAAAATATCTCAAAATTATTTGAAAAGAGAGGTACAAGTTTCAATTTCAGAAACAAAACAATTCTCACCCAAATGAACATGTTCTACAATTCTTGGTTTGACTGATATGCCGATTAGTATTGTTTGAGTGATATTACCCATATTCCATTTAGAGTCTATATTCTGTATAAGAATGGGTTCCTGAGGGTGAGCAACGATATCGAAAGAGATAAAATCTTCTAAATCAGATTCTACCAACTGTGAGTTTGGGAGGAAAGAATATTGATGATGATGATCCCCCCAAGGTGTCTGATCCAAACACATTACTTCCATAATAGATTCATTAGATGGAAAAGTTTGTATGAGATAATATAAATATGGTGGATGAGAGTCTAACCAATATGGAAAATGGTAGGTGTTTGATGCTACTAATATATGATAATCAATATTGCAGTCATCAGACATGGATTGAATCACATTGTAAACAACTTCGATTGGAGTAAGAGACACTGAATGCTCAACTGATTTTCCTTTACTTGAATTGTTATCAAAATTGGATATCATATTAATTGGATAAATCTGCGATGAAGGATTCATAGTAGTTAAGGGAAAAACCCCCATTAACAAAGAATATTTCATAATCCCAACTCCTGCATTCACATAATTGGGGAACATATTGTCCCAATAGAGGAACATTATTTGCAGAGTTAGATCTAATTTCCAGAGAGAAAAATTCAAGTTGATCGATCGTAACAATATTTCCTTGATGAGGGAATTGGACTAAACAATACACTGATGAAGCAATTGCATTCATAGTGTAAAACCAATTTCTTCCCAATAAAATATTGTAATCTAACGATGCATCAATCACTTGCACATGGATGGAAAGATTCTTTCTCCCCAACTCAATAAATAATGATGGTAACAATCCATAAAGATGAAAACCATGACCATATAAATTTTTCAAGGTAGTCAGTGAATGATTGAATTTAGGAGAACCGATGTCTTTCCATCAAGATAAAGACATAACTGAAGTCGAGGCACCTTCATCCAAAATGGTCTGAAGGATCTTTTTTTCACTTACTTTAGTAGTGATCTAAAAAGAAAGCTGGTGAGAAAGTCTCGGCTTAAAATATTCCATATTAAAAGTTATGGTATTATAATTCTCTGGATCTATGACCCCTAGTGTTGATAACAAGTTCTTCCTCTACGTAGGATAGGTTTGGAGTACCTCTATAGTATACATAGCGCAAGGTGCCTAGGCCAAATCTTCAACAACATT
Source organism: Pseudotsuga menziesii (assembly GCA_001517045.1). Taxonomy (NCBI): domain Eukaryota; kingdom Viridiplantae; phylum Streptophyta; class Pinopsida; order Pinales; family Pinaceae; genus Pseudotsuga; species Pseudotsuga menziesii. The sequence continues at coordinate 155,468 of LPNX010342378.1, forward strand.
ATGATATTGGGCGACACGAGCATTAGTATTAAAAATTGACTTCTGGATGGTACTCTTTGGTGGACGCAACATTGTATCAGAAACTCATTTTGATATGTGAAGGCCATTCATTAGAGGAAGAGAAGAAGGATAAATTTTCTCATTAGAAACCTTTTCAGTGTTATTTTCTGGAGATGGATCATAAAATTGCGATCGAGTGGTGATATTAATCATTTCACTAGATAGCATTTTGACCTGTTTTTTTGAATATGAGTCTCCATGAAAAGGTTCGTGGTCAATCAGTTGTGGTTGTGTAGGGAAATGATCAATTAATACTGTTGGTGTGGGATCACTTTTAAGGAATTTGTTAATCTCTTCAAGACGAGGACATTCCTTCGTGAAGTGATCAACTCTACAAATCAGAAATGGATACTTTTCTTTCTAGTTGGGTTTATATTTGGTCTCATCAGTTTGTGTTTTAGGATTCCCTTGTTGGCTTCCAGGATTTTTGGATTTTCCTTTTCCCTTTTTCTTGTTTCTGGGTGTTTGTGAAAATTGAATTGCATTCACTTTGACATAAACAACATGATTATAATTAGTCTTTGAAGAACTTGGTTGTTTTATTGATTTAGTCATAGATTATGGTTGTACATAACCGATGATACCGTCAATAGGAGGTTCAGTATGTGGTTCATACCAAGGAGCATTAGGAATTAAATCATACAATGTGCTGGAATAGGAATAAACTAGGTCCAAATTTTGTGCAAGGCTAATCACTTGTTCTTCGGTAACAACACCTCCCATGGCAACATCTCTGGAAATGGGTGGAAAAAATGATTTCACAAACCAATCAACTAACAATTGATCAGGAATAGGATCCTTGATCAATCTCCGTATTCTTATCCATTTATGAATATGATCATAAATATGGGTGGAAGTGGTTTGTCAGAGAGAGGTTAAAAGATCTGTACCGCTTTCATATCAAATCGGTAGTTGAACGTGTGTAAGAAAAGACATTGCCAGAGAACTAAAATAAACAAAATAATGTCTTGGGAGTTCAATGTACCATTTAGTGGTAGTTTTGGTTAGAGTTCTTTGGAAAAGTCTCAAACGTATAGAGTCATCCATTAATAAGTTTGAAGAACACTGTAAATGGGAAGTCATTACATGATTTGTTGGATATTCTCCTTGTTTACCGTCAAAATTTGGTATATCCAATAGAATTTTAGCCGGAATTGCAGGACAAACATGATCATGAAAGATGGGATCATTAATGAGTCTCGATAGCTCAGGTAAATCCAAACTTACTAGAAAAGGAAGTTGCCTATTAGGTTGCAGGTAACTGTAATATTGATGAGGCATGAGCACACCAGTAGGGCCATAAGCTGGTTTTGTTTTCCTATTATAGCCGGATGGACCCGCATATTGTTGTTGATAATTTGGATGGTTTTGGGTAGGAAAAACTCCGTGTTGGGGAAAATATCATAAGGCAAGTTGAGCCCATTGATTTGTCACGCTTCCTGGATATGGCACACCATAAACTGTCTCTAAGACATGGGGTTTTTGTATGTTAAACTGGAGTTCCCTCCAATAGGATTTTGAGTGCTAACATTTTCCTGTTGTCCCTAAGTAGATGTTTGTTGTTTCCCCCCAGCAGGTGGTAACCATTGAGTAACATATTTTTGGAGAACACTTCCACTTGGTCGCACAATTGAAGGAAAGGTACCAGACATATTATAGGAAATGAGAATGTATTAACTTCTAACCATAGGTGAAGTAGAAATTTAATGGTAACCCCCAACCGTGTTAGGATGACTTAAAGAAGGAATAATGCATATACTTCATGTTGAATTAGTAAAATGATGATTTTGGACAACGTGAGAGGCTTCCACTGAACTTACTTGTGGATTTCAACATGTACTAAGTCTTGTGATTGTTGGTGATGGAGAGATGTTGTTGTATTTGTAACTTCGGAAGATATTCTAATGTGTATTATCATTGTATATTGTTGTACCCCTATTGGGGATGTGTGTTACCCCTTTACAAGATGTCATCATTGTGTAAGGTCACTGAGGTAAACCCTCCATTGTAAGTCAGGGCAATAGTCCTCATGTTAAATAAAGTAAAATATATTAATGTGTATTCTTAGGTAGGTTGGTCGCACAAGTAACCTAGGTGACCTAGTGGTTGAGTTAACTAACTCAACGAAAGAATATAAATAGAGAGGTGCCCTGCTCATTTGTCACACACTTCACTTGCTCTCTCATGTGTGCTTTAGGAGAGAGAGGAAGAGGAGGGAAAAAGAGCTGCTGCAATGATATTGTTCTTCGGTTATTTTATATTGTCATCTTATCTTTGTGACAGAACTATTATGAGGACATTTGTGGGGTTTTCTCCTTTATGGTTTCCCCAATGAAAATCTCTGTGTCTTGTGTATCTTATGTATATTTGATGTATTGTTGTGCTTGTTATTATTCCAGATAAAGATCCTAAGTAAATTAAATTAGAAAAACTAACATGGTATTAGAGCCACTTTGAAAGAAGGAACTGTGCATCCGAAATACAACTACAATGGCAACTATATGAAATAAGGGTTTCATGCTTGAAAACCCTAGAAGATTGAATTGATTCATCTTAGCACTTTCGCTATAACATAATATTGGAGAAGGATTAGAAGCCAAAATGTTTACAGGATGAAGAGGAATTCTTTTTGTACCTTGTATAAAAGTTTCAGACTCATATTCTCTATACTTCAGGAGATATGGTTCCTCCAAATTAGGGTTTCAACCTCCTCCACAATACAGTCATAAACAGGTGACCTAGGGAGAATCACTATATCTCAGGATAGGAAGGTCCAAATGAAATTTTGAAAGATGTTGCAGATAGGGAATGTAATTTAGTTTATGTGGTCCTCTTTTCAGACCTAAAATGTGAAACAATGACATGAGGAAGTCCGTACAAGTTCTCTATGTTGAGCAATCCCTAAAACAGTCACCTTGGGAAACATTACAGAAGTACCACTTAGAGAATCCATTTCTGCTCTAACTTGTGGGGTTGGAAATAATACATATTAGGATATCGTAGTACGAAATTTTAGAATATAAAGTGCTGAAAATTTGGAGATAAAGAAGAAGCAATATCAGACAATTCTGCATAAGAAATTGGAAAACCAGGGTTCCTGTTCTAGGAGCTTCCCACCACTGTTTTCAGAAAATGAGTACATTGGACAGCTCGCGTTGAAGAGGCCCATATTTCTGTCCAATAGAAGTTTTAAATTCCAATTTTGGAAAATTAGGGTTTCTCTGACAAACCCTTGATCAGCTAGCTCCGGAACTAGGTCGGACACCTCAAATTAGTAAGATCTAAATATTTTCTATTTACATTTGAGGTTCTCATTTCAAAATGAATAATCACACCCAGCGTGATGACAAGCTTGGTGAAGCTGACAAATTCTAAGTATGTAAGTATAGGACCTCCGTGATACTTGAAGAAAATGACTTGGATCAATATTTCAGTAAGGAAGTTCTAAGAGCCTGAGGGAGATGAGGCTTATGCTAGATCCAAGAAAATCATTGCAAATTCTATTAAATATCATCTCATGCCTCATGTCTCATCCTTGAAGACACCAAAAGGAAGTGTTCAATGCTACGATGAAGAAATCGAAGAAGAATAAAATATTGTTATAACCACCTTGAATGGCCTCCCAAGATCATGGGAGTCATTCATTCAAGGAATGTGTGATAGAAGGAAGTTGATTACCTTCAACCGACTCTAGGAAGAGTGAACACAAGAAGGAGCTTGACTCATAATAAGAGAAGAGAATACGGGAGAAACCAAAGATCAAGCTCTCACGATTCAAAGAAGATTGCTCAAGCAATGAGGAATATGAAGGAATCAACTCATGAAGAACATCTTATCCATATCAACATTTGGAAAATAAATGATGCAGTTGTGAATGAAGAAGATGATGAAGCTGAAGGCTCAAGGAGTCTACCCACCAGACAAATAAAGATAAGTATTCAATTATCATTTCATGATATTGTTTGGTTGTGCACTTATTTATATTCAGTTGATGTATTATGCATGTTTGAGTGTTTGCATTTATACTATTGAATTGCACATGATGGGTACGAAGTCAATGATGTTGTACAAAATTCCATTGCTACTTATCTAGATTGAAATCTCTTTGTGACATAACATTGGGGTAGAAGGCATCTAGAAGTTACTGCATGCGTATGAGATATGGATGAATGTTCTAGCATTGGCTAAAGATAGTTGCATGACTATGTGACATATATTTGTCACTATTAATATGTTTTGGAAATTATGAGATGTATCTAATCATGTAACTGAAATTGACTTGTAGATCATTCTGAAGAACAAGTAATGGTAGTTCAGAAGAGGAACTTGAAGCTTCCCGGGTCAGAGACACCATGGAAAAAGAAAGAGATTCAGAAGAATATAAAGAGAATGGTAGATCCACCTCGAGAGATGAAGACCATCTTGGGAATGAGAAATAATCCAAGATGAAGAATAGTATGATGAGACTTCCAAAGAAAGAAAGAGGCCTTAGACACACTCCAATTATGTGACATTGTTGAGCGACATCATTGATGGAGAGCCTTCTAGCTATGAAGAAGTAGCCAAGAAGAAAGGAAAGGAGACTATGATCAAAGAGTACCAGTTGATCAAGAGGAATGATGTATAGGATGCAGTTTCAAGACCTGAAGGGAAGTTCGTAGTGTCTTCCATATGGATCTACAATATCTAGGATACAACAGATGGAAGCATCGAGGGATACATGGCAAGAGTCGTAGCACAAGGCTTCTCACAGATGGAAGGCATAGACTATGAGGAGACATTTGCACCAGTTGCGAGGTACACTTCAATAGATCCATACGTGCATGTATGAGATCAGAGATACAATAGTTGGATATCAAGACAACATTCTTGAATGGTGTAATAGAGGAGGAAGTTTATGTAGATAAATCACTGGGACTAGGGACGCATGACAGGCAGACTCATGTGTGAAAATTAAAGAAGGCCTTGTATGAGCACATATAGTTACATGAGGAGCTTGAAGATCATGCAGAGTGATGAAGATATCAACCTTTGCTACAAGGATGAAGTTGAAAGCCTATAGAGGACGACAAGCTCACAGATGGGTACGAGAGGAACTTTTCAACAAAGGTCAAGTTAGAGGATCTTGGTATCCAATGACCCTAGATGGATACATAGAATATTAGTAGGAGAGGAAGCTACTTGTGACTCCAGTATAAAATACATAGAGTACAAAAGGGAGAGGGAGAATGATGCTCCTCTTCAGAGGGAGTGACTAGAGAAGATCCTCAAGATTCGAATGGTACGCTAGGATGGAAAAATTACTAATGGCCCTAGTCTTTACTGAGAGTAAAGAGGATTCCAAGCTTTGATTCAAGGTTGAAGGAGGAAGACTAGTGATGCTCCTGCTATATGTCGATGTCCTATTCCTGACAGAAGAGGAAAAACTCATTGAAGATGCAATGATGATACTTGCCACCGAGTTCGAGATAAAATACCTAGGGATGATACACTACTTATTAGGTGTGGAGGTGTGGTAGAATGAAAATGGGATTTTCCTTGGTCAAGCAAAGTATGCATTAAAGATTCTGAGGAAATTCAGAATACTGGACCGCAAGGTGATAGCCACACCTATAACATCGAATTTGAAGCTATTGTATGATGCTTCATTAGAGACGGTTGATGCCACAATGTATCGCCAGATTATTGGGTCATTGATGTTCCTAATGAATATGAGACCAGGCATATGCTTTTCTATGAACACCCTGAGCCAGTTCCTGATGGATCTGATACATGTTCACCTGGTTGTTGCAAAGCATGTAGTGAGGTACCTGAGGGGTACAATTGAGTATGGGCTCAAGTATGATATGAATCAGAAGACTAACCTACATGGTTATGTTGATTCATATTGGGAAGGTAGCGCCACTAAGAAGAAGAGAACTTTGGGTTTCTTCTTTAGTTTGAGATCCAATATGGTCTACTGGTTTGGCAGGATGTAGTCCTGCATGGCGCTGAGTACATCCGAGGAAAAATATGTTTCCACTTGCTCGACTATTTGTGAGGTAGTATGTTTCTTTTGAAAGATACTATTTGAATTAATTGATCTGACTTGCATTTTTTGTATGATGCAGAGAGAAGTGAAGATCCAGTATGTGATCCAGATCGAGACCTTTAGAAAGAGGGAGTGATGAGTTCTAGCATAACCGGTGAGACAGGTTGTCTAAGAGTAAAATACTAGCAGAGCTTGTATGTTTCTTAGACGTAATAAGTCTTGTAGGTTTTCCTTGGATGTAATCAGTCCCGGCGAAGCTCATATGTTATCCTTGGATGTGATTATTCCTGATGTGATTCTATGCTAGAACATCCAAAGTGAAGCTTAAGTACCTCTATAGAATACATGGCATGATCTAGAATGAGAATTATAGCATAGATAGAGAAGATAGGTTGTCTGAGCATAACATCCTGGTGAAGCTCGTAGTTTTCTCAGACGTAATCAATCATGTAGGCTATCCTTGGATAATTCCTAATGAAGCTCATAGGTTATCCTTGGATGTATTTAGTCCTGATGTGTTCTATGTTAGAAATAGATGATGATGCTATCTCACATGGGAAATGAGACAGTTTCTTCGAGTGGGAAAAATCCTGGTGTAGCAGGTTGCTCGGATGTAATCAATCCTGTGACGAGTTATCCGAATGTAAATACTGATCCCTAGCATGGTACGTATGTTATTTGGATGTAGTACACCTTGTGGGTTGTCTGAGTGTAAATACTGAGCCCTTGGAATGGTACACAGGTTACTCAGACGTAATATGTCTTGAAGGTAGTCTGAATGGAAAAGATCTTGGACAAAGATTGTTCAGATGTAATCCCTTGAGGTTGACCAGAAGAACATAAAAAGGTCTCGGTGTAGCAGGTTGTTGGGTCGTAATTAGTACTACCATATATATGAGATATATGAAGTTCCCATGTTGATATGATAAGGTCTTGAAGCACGAGGAGGTGCACCTAGGCGGTTCTACTGATATAACGCAAGTTGATTGTACAGAGACATAATGCATCAATTTGTGCTCCTTGAAGGTTCTTACATAGTGTTAGATGTAGGATTGTCCTAGTGACATCTTGACATGTTCCTATGTTGATAGAACAAAGGTGTTCTGGATCTAAGCTGTGATCTATGTGCTTTGTTTTTTTTTTGTGCAGGACAAAAGAGATGATCTAGACCCAAAAATATAAAGGTAGGAAACGCAGGTTATTGTAGTGGAAATGTAAAGAAGGTACTGGAATGTACCTACGTGATAACGATGAGATGATGGTAGGAAATTCAATTTGATGTCATGGCAATGTAAAGAAGGTCCTAGACTATACCTACATGATGATACAATGAGAAGACGATAGGAGACACATGTTATTGCAGTGGCAATGTAAAGAATGGTCCCGTTATATCTATGTGATGGATTTCTTGTGGATTTGATGAATACATAGATGAGGTCTAGGCCTACATCCAACATGAAAAAGGGTTGGATCTATAGAAACTTCCTATGACAGATATATGTGACAGATTGGACAAGATAAGAACAGTGACAACAACAACGATGATGGCTCAGTGATGATGACTATATGTGTTGATGTCTGTGACGAGAGAATAACTTCCTATTTAAGAGGGAGTGTTGTTGTATTTGTAACTTCGAAATATATTATGATGTATATTATCATTGTATATTGTTGTACCCCCATTGGGGATGTGTGTTACCCCTTTACGGGATGTCATCATTGTGTATGGTCACTGAGGTAAACCCTCCATTGTAAGTCGGGACAATAGTGCCCATGTTAAATAAAATAAAATATATTTATGTGTATTCTTAGGTAGGTCGACCCCACAAGTAACTTGGGAAACATATTGATTGAGTTAACTAACTCAACGAAAGAAATTAATAAGGAGGCACCCTACTCATTTGTCACATAGTTCACTTGCTCTCTCATGTGTGCTTTAGGAGAGAGAGGAAGAGGAGGGACAAAGGGTTGCTGCAGAGATATTGTTCTGGGGTTATTTTATCGTTTCATCTTATCTTTGTGACATAACTATTCTGAGGAAGTTTGCGGGGTTTTCTCCTTTATGGTTTCCCCAATGAAAATATTTGTGTATTGTGTACCTTATGTATATTTGATGTATTTTTGTGCTTGTTGTTCTTTCAGATAAAAATCCTACGTAAATTAACTTAGAAAAACTAACAAGAGACATTATTCTAAATGACATGACTAGAAGGAATCCCTAAAGAACAACCGCGAATATAACTAGGTAGAAGATATGGGAAAGGTCTTGTAGAAGGCATTGTATATTGATGAGTTAGATCCATAGCAGAGACATCAACAACATTTGTGGAAACAAACTCAGAAATAGACTGAGCTAAATTTTTGTCCTAGAAGGAGGAAGTCGAACCATAAATGGAAGAAACTAGATATTCTGGTGGAGACTGGTTCAACATTGTACCTGTAGGAGGAGTATACCTTAAGAAAGTTTTGTTTTGAGAAGAAGGTTGTTTAATAATTACAGGTGATGAAAGATTAGTGATAGAAGGATTCACATACTGAGAGAATTACACTACACCTTCTGGTATTGGTACTCCTATTTCTGGTTGTGTACTAGCTTTAACATCCGAAGTAGAATCTATTTCTTGTTCCATATGATGTTGATTTATAAGGTTTTGTGGATATTCTGGTAGTAATTCTCATAATTGATAGAATATTCTCAAAGGGTGTTCAACAAGACCAACATGCCAAACTCTCTCTAAAGTCTTCTATTTACAAACAAATCAAATGCTACTCAATCTAAGGTAGTAAGCAGACATGTGAAAGGATGGGATTAAAAGTATGGATCCTCAGTGGATTGTCAAATCATCACAACTCACGATATACCACAGGGTCCAACAATAATACACGACAAGGAGGATTGGGACCGTACCCTTTCCTGTATACCCGACTACCTGGATGGTACGTGCGTGGTATCTCCCCGAATGTTGTTCTTGATGTATTATGATGAAAGGACATCCAAATTTTTTTTATCAAATGGTCTCAGGATACCTAATGGTGTCTCCCGATATACACAAGGTATGCAGGTGCTCAAATTCATAGTAGTGTTGTCTAATGCACAACCGTATGAAAGGGGCGTTCCTATATACTATCGATTACATGAAGAACCTTTCGATATATGTCAAGGGTACATAAAAAATAGTTCAATATACCGACTAGCATGTGGAAGAACCGCACAACCCTTGGGATGCAGGGCAGGAAATAAATGAAATCTCCTACGCTTAAAGACGTCGAAACACGTTTCTAACCTATCATACAATTCTTGCTAAGGATTTTAACCTAACTAGAATTTAATTTTATTTGATATGGTTAAGAGGACATATGGAGTGAATACTGACTCATAAACCATGCAAGGATGAGATGCAAATCTTTCATTTTTACTTTAATGGATGCCCTACTTATGAGAGAAGAAGATATTCTATTTTTCCACAATATAAAATAAATCCCAAATGAAATTCTATATCAAGCCAAACATTTGGTTCCTTATATAAACACAAACAAATCCTTCTTCTTAAAAAATAAAAGAAAAATGTCTTTCAAGAAGACTAGAAAAGATTACAAAAAAAATCTTTTTTGCTCTTTACCAAACTGCATAGAATTTTGAACCACATCTATCTCCCACACTTTTGCTGGTAGCTGCACTCATTTACTCTCCCTTGTAGTGTTGAGCTAGATCCTAGTGGATTTCCCCTCTCTTTCAAACTTCAAATGAATCCACCCGACAGATAAAAATAGAACACCCTACATGGAAACTAGAACCTTTGTTTGTTTAAAATAAACTAATCAAAGGTCCTTTCTATTGAAAATGTAATAATTTTTGTTGTTGTTAAATGGCGACAGTATTAAGATCTATAAAATTGAAATTATTTTTAAAGACACATTATCTTCAACTAAAAAGGACTAAGAAGCTTTTAAAACCAATACCAATACAATCTTTCAAAAGAACACCAAATCGGAAATTAATATTACTTTCTGAATCAATAGGATCACTATAAAATACATGCAGTATTTGTGAAAAATACTAATGCATCAAGAAATCAAAATTCAAACTGAAAGTTGTAGGGTACTCACTACAATGCGCTTTGCAGGTATAAACCAGTGTGGTGAAGGTTCAATGCTGCACTTGCAAACACTCACATAGTAGCAACAACAATTAGTGATCATGGACAAAAAGTGGTAGCACCACAATTTGTAGGGATACAATGGGTGACATCCAAGTACCAACACACTTCTGACATTACCCAGGTGCAACTTGAAAAAAAATAAAAGCCCAAACTTAAAGTGAGTAATAGAGAGAAATCAATGAGCCAAATCATAGAGAATAGAAAGGTAAATAAAGAGGATTTATGAAAACAAAAAGGAATTGAACAAGAAATTCAACTTACCAAATAAAATCAACTCTTCCCCAGTGGAGTCACCAGTTTTTTTATCAGAAATTCTCAATAAATGAGGACAAAGATTTTTTCCCTAGTCTAAATGGTTTAGATATAGAACACAACAAGTACAACAATGAAAACCTTTCCCTAGGTCATCAAACTACTTGAATATAAATATTTTATACATTTTACCGAAGGTTGTCCTTGCCTTCTTGAAGTTTTTTGAAATCCAATCGTGAAGAAGAGATATTTGCAAACAATACAAAGGACAAGAAACAAGATAATTTGATATATCTATGATAATGATCGAGTTGAAAAGAAATAAATAACATTACACATTATTTATGGGAAAGGAAAAACATATTTGTATTAAAGTGAATAAAGAAATAATTACAACCAAATTTCCTTGATGTTGTAAGCCCTTCCAAATTGAACCTCACCTCAAAGCTTCAACTAACTCTAATGGATCCAAACAATAGTTCATGAATATTTGACCAATGTTTGGGTGCTTTCACTTTATTTCTCCCTCCCAAGCATGGAGGGTGAGCCATGATTTATAGGCAAAAGTGGATAGAAGGGGTTAAGGATTCTAAAGAGAAGATTATGGGATCATCCCAAAGAGGTTAAGAATTCAAGTTCCACATATGCTAATCAGTTAAGATAAGCCTCCATGAGGATTCCTTCTAGAAACTTCTCGAAAACCTCTTATTTTTTTTCTTTTTATGAAGGGTGTCGCACCTTGCCAAAGGACATACAATGATGATCATGAGTAACACATGATGAATTAAGGCAAGAATGGGCAACACCAAACTTTGTCAATGAGCATACTGCATTGTTGATGGATGCCCCACTTTGCTAGTGTGCAAGGTGAGACATTGATGTAAAAAATGGAAAGTAAAAGGGAAAGCCTTCTTTTTAATCAGTTTGGGATTGCATACTTTTAGGGGTTGAGGAAAAAATTTAGGTACAAATATCAATATCATGATGGTGATGAGATTTGGGTGTAACACTTCATCCCATAAATGCATGGGTAGATCTTGATCATGGATAATGGCTTTGAATGCTTCCATGATAGATATATTCTTCCTTTCTGCTACATTTTGTTGAGGATTATAGGGTGTAGTAATATCCCTCTTAATCCCAGCTTCTTTTCAGGAAGTCCTTGAGTTAATTTGAAGTGAATTTTCCTCCATTATCTGATCTTAAGATCTTAATCTTCTTTTTAGTGAGATTCTCCACAAGAGATTTGAACTCTTTGAATTTTTGAAAAAATCCAAGTCTTACGTGAGTAGTCATCAATAAAAGAAAAATAATAGACATACCCACTTAAGGAAGTATTTGACATTGGTCCGCACACATCTAAGTGGACAATATCTAAGATCCCTTTTGCTTTACTATTACTACTTGGAATGGATTTTTGATATTCTTCCCTTGACCACATCCTCTGCATACCCCTTCATGGTTGATCCGGATTTCTAGTAGACCTATTACTACCTTGCTCACAATTGGCAATGCTTTGTAGTTTATATGAGGAAGTATTCTATGCCATAGTTCAAATTGACTGATGGTTCTAGTTGTGAAGGATGAATCTATATGCCCTTTTATTTTGTAGGGTCCTCCTTCTTCAACACCTATTACAATTGCATCATCTATAGTACTTCCTTTTGCCGACATAAGAACTTCACCATCTACAAAGGAAACTCTGAGAACTTTTTTGTCTAAAGATGATATATATATAAGATTATTCTATAAAAATGGAACATATACGACTTCTTTCATATTCAAGGTCTTACCAGAATTCATCTTGTAAGAGGATTCTCCCATTACTTTGATGGGATATTGATAATCATCCCAAAGCTGCAACTTATGTGGATAGTATTTCTGAGTGAGGCATGAGAGAGAATCTGTGTGACCTGTTATGTGTTTGTAAGCACCACTATCTATGATCCAAGTGTCACTTCCATGAGATATTTATCCGGTGAGGGATGATATTAAGACATATTCTTCCTTTGAGTGGTTTGTCTCTTTGGCCTTCTCTTCATCTGATTCATTCTCTTCAGCTGCATGGGCATGGCACTTTGGATTATTATTCGTGAACTTATTTTTGTTAAGTGGACAATGTCTAGAGATACATCCTAACTTTTCACATGTGTAACATTCATAATATGAGTAATCCTTCTTAAACTTCTTACCTCTTTTGAATTCTTGTGATCTTATTGTAGGAGATCCTCGATCCTTCCTTTTGTTTTTTCCATTATTTTTATGAGTATCTAGAGCTTGATATTAATCTTCATTTAAATTTTCTTCTCTATTTGATAACCTTCTTCTTCTTGTACAAATTCTTCCCATAGCTTGCTGAACTTGGTTAGATTTCTTCTAACACATGTTCGTCTGATGAAGGAATCCGATTCACTTGGAAGACCATTTAGAGTGGTCATCACAACTTCAGTTTCTTCTACCATGTCACCAATGGATTCTAACCATTCTTTGATTTGAGATACTCTAGAGAAGTATGACTGTATGGTTTCTTCCTTTTTCATATTCACACCCTTCAGTTGGTTTCTCAAGGTCATTCTCATGTTGATGTTCTTCCCTTCAAACATACTGGTTAGTGCATCAAACATTCCCTTTGGAGTATTCTTTGAAGACACTTGGGGGATCAAATGATCCTTTATATAGTTAGATATGATCCTCTTGAATTTGATCATATCCTTCACGTGTTTGGATTTGTCCTCTTCTCTCTCTGGTTCCTTGATCACTTCTTTGATGTAGTCTTCTAGGTCACGTTCTTCAAGGATGAGCATGACTCTATACTTCCATGCTATGAAATTCTCTGCTCCTTTAATATTTTCATCAAGATTGGTATTTTTTGTCATCTTTAATGAAAGAGAACCTCAAATGGAAATATAGGAGATAGTACTTACTAGTTTGAGGACTGGTTCTAGAACTAGCTTCAGGTTGAACTAGGGTTTGACTAGAAAACCCTAATTTTTCAATTGAGATCACCTGTAAATCATAGTGGAGTAAAATATTTGCCTCCCCAAGGTGAACTATACCATATCTTGATTTTATGGAATATGAGGATGGAACCTTAAAAAATATTATGCCCTAGTTTCGCTCGATAGTAGTGGTAGGTTAAAAAATGAAAATCCTTAGAATTAAAAACTGCTTCGACATAAGGATGCACCCTCCTAAGGAGATTTGAGTGGACCTTATTTTTCAACTGATCTATGGAGGAAGGTGGCTGAAATAATGAAACCTAGCTTGTTGGACCCCAGGAGGAGCTATTGTACAATGCCTTCTTTTAGGTTGGCTTTGATACCATGTTAGGTTTTCTTTTCAAATATGTTATGTCAAAACAAAAGGATCACTGGAAGAACAACAAGCACAACAAACAAGTGAACAAAAATATTTATTCCATGAAACCCTCATGGGGAAGAAAAACCAGTAGAGCTTACTCTATATAGAATTCAAGTATAGTGTAAGAACCAAGAAATAAGACCATACAACTTCCTTCACCTCAGATGGATTGTTTACCCTCTCTTTAGCGAACTTGCTTGAGTGCACAACTTGTCCAAATGAGGGAGTAAACTCTCCTATTTATACTAATCACCCAAGAGGCCTAATAATCCAATAGGGTCGACTTCTCCTTGCTGCCAGGGACGAATTTCCTTGGAAGACTAAAAATTACATTTTAACAATACTTTTGTGGGCACTACTGACCCGAATTATAACAAAGGTTTTACTTCAATACATTGCATGACCATTACATCAATGAAATTACTAATAAGAGGAACAACGTATCCAGAAGGGGAGATAATAATAATAATACAAAATATAATATCTTTCATAGTTACATTTCTTTAACAGATCAGTGAAGGGAAATGCATTCCTTGTGTTATGTGGGATAGTTGGAACGGGTTCCATGGTTGTGATGGAGTAGTCAGATCCATGTAGATCTGTAGATGAGATTTTGGTTAATATTAGATAACATAATAGGTTTTAGGTTGAGAGAAAGAAGTCTATATGTGTTTCCTTCGCCCGGTGACCTCATAGACCAGCTTGGGGGTGGCCTCTCAGGAGAAAGAATATATGCTGGATAGAGTGCCTATGGTTGGGTGTAAAATCCCTCTTACACAACCAATTGCTTGGATATTCTTTGTTTAAAGATAAAGATTATTTTGTATTTTATGCGCAATGATTTTAATTTATGCTCCAATGACAATTATGCTTGTAATTGCATGTTATGTGTGTGTGGATTGAGTTTATTTCCCCTGTGTGTTTTTATTTACATATCTGCACATGCATTTTTGATGTTATAAATTCATAATTATGGTTATGGGGTAGAATTTATAGGCCTCGATTTAGTTAATTTCCCCTCTCATGAGTTAGATTGGGTGAAGGGGACGTTGCAACTTAACATTCGTAAGATTCCCATCTTTTAACCCAAACTAACTTGATTCTATCTCCCTGACCACAAAGGGTTGGATAATGCACAAGTATGGAATCAATGAAACCTGGTATTTAGGTTCCCTTGACCACATATTGCTACTAATATTGAAATGAAGTAACTAGACACATAAACAACACAACACATTGGCACATATCATTGGAATTATTGACATGACAATATTTATTGGATGGCAATCAAACCAAACAAATTCTTCTGATAGAAAACAAACCAAAAAGAAATCATACCCTACCTCATTCCCTTTGACAAGATTACATCATAACATCTTCATGGGTCTAATACATATGGTCCCGACCAATGCATAAGAATATTTCCCATGTTTTTCAAATACTTGTTATCATATAACAAAACTAAGTCTCCTTTATCAAAGGTCTTAGTCTTGATGTTGGCATCATGCGATGAATTTTGTATAGCATATGCATAGTTTAATGAAAGTTATCCAAAAAACTAGATTCTTCCAATTACATAAACTCTACTAGTCACTCTGCAATTGATTCATGATCGATCATAGAAGTGGCATTGGTAATATCAAGGCTAGGTACCCAAATTTTTGTAGGAACAACAACTTTTCGACCATATATCAACTGAAATGGAATTTTCTTGTGCAATTGCTTAGTAGTTGTCCTATATGCCCATAAACTGAAAGAAACCTAATCATATATATTTGTGGAACATACTTTAATCAACCCTATTTCCAATATATTATTAAATACCCCCACTATTCCATTCACTTGAGGGTGGTAGGGACTAAGAAACTAAGGAACTAACCAATAAAGGAGCGATTTTGTAACTTATAAAATGCATACCTTGACCACTTGTTAAACCTTTAGGACATCCAAACCTTGTAATAATTTTTGAAATGATTTTGGCTACGATATTCAAAACAAATATTGACAGGTGCAACATCATGATAAGATAATATGTTGCAGCATTGGTGTATCGACCCTTATAATGGCGAGTGGTAGGGTTAATGGATCTAATGGAATTAATAACAAAATTTTCAAATAGTGTAAGCCTCTCTTGGATGCCTAGGTATCTCATTTGTTATAGAATGCTTACCTACGCACTAGAAGACATCACAAGCCTTGACCTATTCCTTGGAATCTTTGAAAACTATCAACCTATACAACCCAATCTATGACACTTGCATGATAATTGCTTTACCATTAATATTCCCTCACGTAGCACCCCGATAACATTCCCATAGAATGTCATGCTATTCATAGTCCAACATGCATCATTGAAGAATTCCATTAATTCCTAACTTGTAGAATTGTACTACAATTAATTGATAATCTACAATGTTTACAACTAAGTGACACTGTTGAGTTATTGAATAGTCTTATCAAGCAAAACCAATGGTAGAAAAAAGTAATTTCAACCAAATAATCAAGTATTTCCTTAATTATGAACAATTCTACATATGGAAGATGGTCATATACAATGCCACCTAATTCTCATAATTTCGACCGAGACAGATGATTTGGTCCAACATCATGCTTCTTGGATTAACCAAAACTTCAATGGAGGAATTTGATAATACTTGCAAATGCATCCTTCCAAAAAAATCTTGCTTACCAAATATTTAGAGAAAAATGGTTTGTATAAACTTAACACGCCCTTCTAAAAGATAGTGACATAACTTTTGTAATGCATACACCGTAGCTAATCCTTCCCTTTCCATGGTGTTGCAGTTGTGCCGGTCCAAGGAATGTTTCATGCTTGTGAAATTGATGGGATGGTTAATATTAAATTTACCTCGTTACACAAGGATGTCTCCCAATGATATCCCTAAAGCATCCATATGGACATGGAGATCCACATTCTAGTTAGGAAAAATAAGGATTAGGGAACCAACCAACTTCTCCTTAAGCAAAGGTAATGTTGTGTTGCATTCCAAAGTCTAATAAACATCTCAACTTTTTTTAATAGATTTTCCAAAGGTTCTATAATGGAGGCATAGTTGCAGATGAACCTCCAATGGTACCTTGTGTGGTATAAATTTGACCACAACTCTTTCACACTTGTCCAATCAAGTAAATTTACAATAATTATACAATCTTTACAAACAAAGTGTCCCAATAAAGTGAAAAAGGTTACGTTAAATATACATTTTTTTAAGTTTAATAAAATCTTGCAATTTACTTAACGCAAAAATGACAAAGAAAAATAACATAATGTAATAGAATACCAATGTTGAAAAAAAAATACAAGGGATAAATGGATAGAACCTAAGAAATAACCATTGTATCAGTGATGTCCAAGATATCAATGTTCACTTCCTTCTTCGAGAGGGAAACCTCCTATGAGTATAGCTCTAAATATAATATCCAGTATTGATCATATTACACAACCTTATAATCTATATATAGTGCATCAATATAAAAAACCATTACTACCCCTGGTCCCACTATTAAAGAGGTTTGATGACCTAGTGGGTATTAATTAATAAAGATACCCCTTAACATTGATTAACTATCAACTAACTATCTAATAGGTCTTATTCAAGAAGATGGTTGTGTACATCAATAAAGTACTCCTGAGTGTCCTCAAAGCAGAGGGGTTATGGTAGAACCCTAACATTCCTTCCCCCTTCAAAAGTAACATTGTTCTTGAGGTTGGTGATGAGGAAACTACTACAAAATGGTGGATGGTTCCCAAGGATCACCTTTTGATTTCATATCCTTCCATTGAGCGAGAAATTATTGGATAGTGCACTGGCGGAGGCGTCGCTCTCAAGTGGCCAAAATTTCTTATGTTTGGATAAAATGGAGACTTCTTCCTTGAGTTTGGATAAGGTTATTTGAACATAAAATTGATACCCCATAACATTCTTCAAACAAGAATCATGAAATACTAGGTGGATCTTGGAGTGCACTAGAAGGGTTAATTTGTAATCCACTTGTCTAATGCACTGTATAAGCTGATATGGGCCATAAAAGTTTGGTGACATCTTCTTATGACCTTTATCTTTAAGAGACGTTCACTTATAAGGATGAAGACGAAGGAATACATAATCCCCAATTTCAAAGGAATGTTATGAGTAATGTTGTTCTACATGTTGTTTCATGCAATTCTGGGCCATAGCCAAAATTTTCTTAAGTGTGCAGAGAATTCATTTGTGATTGTGAAGGATGTCATACATTGCATGGAACTTTTAGGTCCCTTATATATATGAAACTATTGAATTTGGTTTTTGTCCATATATTGCTTTGTATGGGGTCATGTTTGTAGCATCATGATATGTGGTATCATACCACTATTCAACCAAAGGTAATTTATACACCCACTCATGTTTCTTTAATGAAGAAAACTAACACAAATAGGTTTATAAACGCTTGAAAATTGCTTATGTCTAGCCATCCATTTGGGGATTATAAGTTGTGCTCATCTACAACTGGGTGCCCTATAGTTTGAACAACTATTTCCAAAAAAATTTGGTGAAAGTGGGATCCTTATCCGACACAATGAAAGTGGGCATACCATGGAGCTTAAAATTTTGATCCAAAAAAACTAGAGAAACAATTGTTGAAGTAAAGGAGTGGTCTAGGGAACAAAAGTGATCATATTTGGAAAGAATATTGACTACCAATGTGATTATTTATTTGTTTTCTACTTTTGTAATTGTTATACCCAAATCCTGCCACTATCATGTGATAAGACCCTTAACTTCCATGGTTTCCCTTAATCCCAGCACTTAGAGTGGAAACCTACTATGTTTGTCAATTCTACTTGAAAAAATCAGCACCGCGCTTTCCTTGTGGCCCATGAGAGGTTCCTTGCTCAGCACCACCTGTATCCTATTTTCAAGAAGCGGTGCCACCGCCTATGGTCTTTGGTCCATAAGCATTTTTTTTATCTAAACCGCTCTATTTTTTTGATGAAAATGAAGTGTATTTTTATGCATTCGATTTGATTGTTGTTTTCTTTCTGCATTCAAAGAGAGTTTATGTTTCTTGCATTAGATTTTACATTCTTTTCTTTTCTTGAAACCTCTTGCTCTTTTCTATAGATATTATTTATTGGAATTGGAAATATACATTTCATTTTCATGAGTAGGTTTCGGTTTGTTTTGGACTTGGAATGCGTGAGTGATCCATGTTGTTTTGAGTCTTTCTTTGCTTGGGGTGATTCTTGTTTCCTTTTGCATGCTGATTTTTTCAGTGCTTGGTAGGAAAGACTGGTTCTTCATTTCCTTATCTGTTTCAAAGAGAAGTTTTAGTTTTATCTCTCCTTTGATTTATTCACAAGCATTGTTGAACGATTTTCTTCTTGTTTTGTGCATGATTGTTCGAAATTATAGATCTTACTTTCATTAAGAAGATATATATGTTTTCATCTTTGTGTGCTTTAGAATTAGTTTTGTTTGGAAACGTTAGCGAAATCATCTTTCCATTAAGTTTTTATGCATCTTTTTCAAGCATGAAAAGATAGGAAACATTTTTGGTTTATTTATGTTTGATGTTCTCTAGATCTTCTTATTTGCTTTGAATATTGTTTGGGGTGCATTGATATTTCACTTTTCATTTGAAAGGATAGAATTGCATTTGCATTTGGGTATGCATTTTTTGGAAGAAAAGTAAATCTCTCTCCCTCTCTTAGGTAAAATTTCATTGAAGAGGAAAACTTGCATTATCATATATATCAGTGTGCATCTTCTTTAAATTCAAGTTTTCACTCCATGGTTCCACCTAAACGCACAAGATAAAATTAACGGTAGTACTAGGTTAAAACTTTTATCAATTTGAGTGATAAGTTAGTGACGTGTTCAGGTGTCGTAAAATGTAGGAGTTGTCGTTAATCGTCCGCATACATCCCAGGACTTGCGCGGTTCTTCCACGTATCGTCAGTATATCTAACGGCCTTTCACATACCCTTGAGGTATATAGAAAGGTACTTCACGTACTCGATTGTATATCAGAAGGCCCCTTGTGAACGATTATGCATTAGACAACACTACTACTGATTTGAGCTCCCACGTACCTTGCGTATATCGGGAGACCCTTTTAGGAATCCTCAGACCATCTCAGTTAACCTTTTGGCCGTCTTGGATTTACGGGCGAAGCTTGTAAAGTCTTGATAATCCTGTGAGATTCCTGACTCTTATCCAATCCTTTCACATGTTTTCTTGTTGCTTTTAGTTTGAGTAGTACTTACTTGTACTGCATGGTAGTTACAGTATTATTAGAGAGTTTAGAGATGGCATCCTCATCTGGGACTACCACTCAAGAGGTCCCTTTCCAAGGTGTACCTTTTGTATTCCCTCCAAGTGAAGTTATTGGTCCTCCCTTTATTGCCACTCTAAATCTTCTTGGGTTAACTATAGGATTACCGGTCTGGCTGTTTAATCCGGTAATTCCTATTACACCTAATGTCTCAAATGTCACCTCTCCTCTAGGAGAGGATCGACCTCAACCTAATCCCTCTCCATCTTCGTTGGTTGTTGTTTCACCCCTTTCTTCTTCTTTGCTTGACCAAATCCCTATGGTTAGTAGTCATGTGGATAAGAAGAAGAATAAAGGGAAGGGTAAGAAGAAGAAGGATACGAAAGAGAAAAAGCAGCAACCATATGCTCTTGATGGTGCCCGTTCTAAGAGAACACTCAGAAAACCCAAGTTCCCTTGTAAGCTTTGCAAGAGGGACCACCTTCTTAAGGAGTGTCCTGGTCTCTCCTGTTTACAAGAAGAGTGGTCTAAAAGATCCAAACCATCTATGTCATCAATATCTTATCATCATGTTGATGATAATCCCTCAACCAGTGACCCATTGGTAAAAGGTGGTAAGGGTAAAGTCTTGTATCCTTGTTTGATATGTAAGGCTATGCATCGTACTTTTCTTTGTCCAAGCATGGATGAAGCTTCATATTGGTTGGAAAATATTACTGCTCATCAACAGGTGATTCCAACAAGTGATAGTAAGTTTTCCCTCAATTCCTCGTTGGTTGACCAAGTGATCAATTCAGTTTCATCTATAATTTATCCCTCTCTTCCTTCGAAGAGTGAAGTGGTCGAGTCGACGTCATTTCCACCTGATCCCGCTCTTTCATCAGAGAGTGTTAAGATTGAAGTAGTCTCTTTGACTGAATCTTCATCTTGTTCTTCTCTTCCAGTAGAGAATGAACTGAAGCCTGCTGAAGTTTTTATGCTTCGTTCTGATTGTTCTCAACAAGAGGAAATTTTGTCTGTTTCAACAAAACCCTCTCCGAGTAGTGAGGTTATTTCCTTTGACTGGAGTAACCTAACATAGTCTCGTCTTCATTCGAGTGTTCCTTTCTAGATAGTTGTGAATGTTACTGCTAGGCAGCTACTTCGTACTATTGTTGACGAAGGGGCTTGTGTTAGTATTCTATCCTCAACTGCTTGGCAATATTTAGGTTCTCCTTAGCTTGTGCCAACCACCGATAAGATACTGGATTTTAATAGAAGACCTACTACACCTTTAGGGACCCTTCCTTATTTACCTATTATATTAGGAGGGAAAATTGTCTGTATTGATGTTATGGTGGTCCAAGGTCCTTTAGATTTCAATATTCTCCTTGGAGGTGATTATGTTTATGCCATGAAGGATGTTGTGTCCACACTCTTTAGAGTTATGCATTTTCCCCATGATGGGAAAATTGTGACCATTGATCAGCTTTCCTTTGTTAAACCTTACCATCGCATTACACCTAGTAATGATACTGCCCTGAATGTGTCACATGTTCTTGTGGTTCCTTCCCCTTCTTCTAGTTATCTTCTTCCCATCATAGGTAAAATGGGGGGCATGTATCTAGTCTATTGACATCATAATGGAGCTAAGCTGTTAGCTTTTATATAATGGGGGAAACCTACCAACCTCTGGATATCATGTTCGGTAGGAGCAGGTTAGAGAGCATAGTTTACTTTTGGTTTCAAGCTCGTTAAAAAATAAAACCAATCCTTAAGCATAGTTTACCTTTTGGTTTCAATCTTGCATAAAAATGAAACCATTCATGAGCATAGTTCCCATTCTATGTCAAGCTCGTTAAAAAATGAAGCAGATCCTTGTGAGCATAGTTCCCATTCTGTGTCAAGCTCGTTAAAAAATGAAATAGATCCTTGTGAGAAAAGTTTCCATTCTATGTCAAGCTCGTTAAAAAATGAAATGGATCTCCTCAAGCATAGTTTACCTTTTGGTTTCAAGCTTGCATAAAAATGAAATCATTTCTGAGCATAGTTCATTTTCTATTTCAAGCTCATTAAAAAATGAACTAGGTTTTTTAAAGCGTAGTTTACCTTTTGGTTTCAAACTTGCATAAAAATGAAACCATGTTCCAATCATAGTTACGTTCTGTTTCAAGCTTGTGTAAAAATGAAACAGATCCCCTTCCCTTGGGTCAAGTATTTCCTTTAGTGTTAGAACTTGAACCTTCTTTTCACCTGCCCGATTCTCATTCTTCCTACCCCCCTAGTGAACATTTTCACAATAGTAACCATGTTTTTAGGTTGGGTATGGAAGAAGAATCATAAGATGAAACGAAGCTTGGGGGGCATGTCGAGACCCCAGAAACCATGCCGGGGGCAATATTCCAACCTATGTATATCATGTCAATGGGATTTTTCAAGCATGGTTTACCCATTGGTTTCGAGCTTACGTAAAAATGAAACCAATCTTTGAGCATTCTTTCAACTGATCTTCGAGCTCGTTAAAAACAATAAGACGGTGTTGAGCTTACTTTTCATTTTTCGTGCTCTGGTTAAAACATGAAAAGTGGTTTGAGCTTAGTTTATTACTTTTTCATGCTCTGGATTTTAACATGAAAAAGGTTAATAGAGTCTTCTTTAAGCTCTTTTCGAACTCTTAAAATGTGAAAATATAGTCGAGTACTTGTCTTCTTCATACTCGTAAAAGTATTTGAAGAGTCATCTCTCCGACGATAGGTTATCTCTTTTTCAGTTCGGATGGACTATTTACAAAAAAGGAACATTCCAGCCAATCATGACTGGAAGATTTCTCTAAGGTATTATTTTACACTTTTTTGGGCATTAGGGACTAAATCATACGAAAAAGGACCCTTTGGAGTCTTCTTCCATGGTCGTTCAGACTCTCTAAACATGAACGATACTGAGTTTTATTTCATTGGACTCATTAAATTAAACATTAAGAGACCCTATTTTGGGAACGAACCCCTCCTCTCTCAGGTTTGTAAAACATAAGAGTTTAGACTTGTCTTCGGACGAGCTATATCGAGTGTTTGTTACCCTCTTTGAACTCGTAAAACTGAAAAGAGGCACTCATCAATCATGATGGGGGAAATGGGAAGGGAATCATTTTGCAAGTAAATGGTAGTAGTTTGTCGTTACCTTTGAACATGGAACTTGTCTGCATATCATTTCAGTCAATAGGGTATTTAGCTGATCTCCATGACAATCCACTTTCATGACTCATGCCACTCCTTTGAGTCTTTCAAAATAATGCATTGTTCACCGTCGTATTATGTGTTTGTCTGGTTAGTCATGCTGCCAAGTCTTTTGTCGTGTCGCCCGATGTTCAAAGGGAAGTTGAAGAAGTTTTACCTCTGTAGTCAAAACAGTCTCTGTGTTAGTACTTTTGAGTCAGTATTATGGTTACTAAATTCACATCATTCCAGAACTATGTTCCAAGTTTCGTGTCGTCGATGTGGGACTCATCATGGCCCTCCTTCGACGAGACTATTCCCATCGACATCAGCTCATCATCTGGGAAATAGTCTTAGAAACAAAAAAATAGTACATTGAGATCTGTATGCCTTAATGATAGATTTTCTTGCTCTCAACATAGGTTCACATCATTGACCTTTGATCGATAGAATCGAATGGGTGTTCGACATCAGGACATCTATTCACACTCAGTATATTGTACTAGGGTACCTTGGGAATTATTGACATCAATGGTGATCTCCCTTGCACTTGTTAACGGTTCACATCATTGGCCAGTAATCAAGTGGTTTCTACCATGTTCGACTTTAGATTATTGTAATCACATGGATAGAATCGTACTTTGTGGAAGACGAGACGAAGACCCTGGGTATTTGTTTAGCGCTCATTTCTTTCCCCAGGTTGCGATGGAGTTTTGTATACTTAGCATGGATTCACATTTGTATGGTCATGGCTATGCTCAAATTTAAGCCTGAATGACATAGATCTATGGTGTATGTCTGGTAGCTATGTCCAAGTTTGAGTCCTCTATCACATGGACCTACGCTGTATTCTAGTGGCCATGCTTGTTTATTCCTCTCATGGATCTGCCTTGTATTGGTCGGCAGCCATGAGTTGGTTACATGTGTCTATGAGTCAAAAATATTGATGTACTACAGATTCCTACTAGATGACATTCTTTGACCGAGCTGACATTTTCACCTCGAAGTGGCAACTTGTTCTCTCACAGCTCTCACTTATCGTATCCATCTAAGTCTCATGCTTTGGGGGACATTCTGTTATACCCAAATCCTGTCACCATCATGTGATAAGACCCTTAACTTCCATGTTTTCCCTTAATCCCAACACTTAGAGTGGAAACCTACTCTGTTTGTCAATTCTACTTGAAAAAAATTAGCACCGGGGTTTCCTTGCGGCCCATGAGTGGTACCTTGCTCAGCACCACCTGTATCCTATTTTCAAGAAGCGGTGCCACCGCCTATGGTCTTTGGTCCATAAGGTTTTTTTTATCTAAACTGCTCTGTCATAAGAGAAGAAAAGCGGTACCCTAGGTAAAATGGGAAAAAGAGAAGTTTCTCGAGGATTCTAGATCATCAGCCTCGCATCCTCCCTTATCCCTATCATTATGGGTCAGTTGAGCTCGAGATTCCCCATGGTAGGATATTAGAGCCACCTCACCCACAATTCTCTCAACTATTCCTATCCATTGATCCCTATAAATACAAGCTTATGTCCATAGTTGAGGGGGAGAAATATAGAGGTATTATTATGCTGTTGGATTGACCACTTAGCCCAAGTCATTGGAGAGCATAGAGAGCAAATTTGGAGCTTATGGGGATGAAGTGTTTGTCTCATGGAGATGCTTGTCGACACTAAGGAAATGGTTGTAAGCTTCTCCATACATCTTTAATGCAAAGCTGATTTCCGTCCCACAGTACTGTTGTTTTGATTTCACATGTACATGTTGTTAGATTCCTTAGTCACTAACATGGATAAGTAGATGATTTTCTGGTAGCTTTGATGTGTTTGCATGTTTGATCTATTTGCAGGTACACATGTTCACTATCGAAGTAGTATTCTAGGTGTCTACAACATTCAGGGAAGGTCTTCATCCTTTGTCATTCACTCATTTGTTCTAGATCTGAACCATTCAGACCAGAGAAACAACTTATGTCTGTAGAAGGTGCAATATTCCTGATTACGGGAATATCTTCCATAAAATCCACGAAGATGTTAGTCCAAATAATAGTTGGGATTGGAAATGGTGACAATGCACCTAGAGTCTTCACTATCTCACCCTTATTTCTTTGACACATGTCACATTTAGGAACAAACATATCTATATCCTTTTTCTTTCTTGCCCAAAAGAAACATCGCCTAGTGTGTTCATAGGTTTTGTTAAATCATGAATGACATGCTATAAGAGATGAATGCAACTCTTATTGTATCTTGTGTTTTAAAGTTTATTTTAGTACCAAGAAAATTCAATCTTTATAGCACAAGGTCCTTGTTTCCATGTGTATATTTTGGGAGTATTGTGGCATTTTTGATACATTTTTATGAACCTAGACACCTCATCGTTAGTAAACCACTCCTATTGTGCTTCTAATAACCATTCTAGTACTAATGAGGATAAAGAAAATAGAGATCCATCTTTCTCGTATTTACTAGATGAGGCAATTACCATGACATTGTATTTTCCCATTTTATAGGTGATCTCATAATCATATCCTAGCATACTATTTACCGAATTCTATTTATCCATAGAGAACAACCTCTACTCTCAAAAATACTTCAAACTATAATGATCTATTTTGATCTGAAAGTGTCTTTCAGTGAGATAGGGGGGATAAATTTCCGCTGCATGAAGGATGAACATCATCTCTTTATCATAAGTGAAGTTACCCAAATACCATTTGCACAATTATTTACTAGTGAAGGCTAAGGGGTACCCTCCTTTCTTGGGTATTGTTCCCAAACTGCGTCTCGATGCATTAGATTCTAGTACAAAAGCCTTTGTGATAAATCAGGCATTGCTGAGACCAACATGGTACATGTGGCTTCTTTTAAATTTGAAATGGCTTGCTTTGTGTGCTCAATATAAACAAATGAATAATTTTAAGTAGTGTTTTTAATGGGGTAGTTATCTTCCCATAACTCTACACAAACTTTTTGTAGTAGCCTATAAGCTATAGGAAGCCACAAAAGATTTTTAGTGTTTTGGGTTGTGGCCAATATTGGATAGACTAAATTTTCTTGGCAACCAATTGTACTCCATGTTGATTAAAAATGTGACCCAAATATTTGACCTCAAAAACACCAAATGTGCATTCAAAACTCTTGAGAAATAATTGATTGTCCTTGAGTAGTTGGAGTACTTTATTAGCATGTGCTTGGCAATTTTCACTATAGATCAAGATATTATCAAAGAATATCAGCACAAAAAAACGAAGGAAGGGTCTATAGGTCTTGTTCATGAGGATCTCAAATGTATATGGGGCATTTTGAAGTCCAAATGGCATCACCATATACTCATAATAGCTTTCATGTGTATGGAAAGCAGTATTGGGGGTATCAACTTCATTTATTTTGATTTGGCGATGTCCGAAGCGAAGGTCATGTTTGGTGAAGAACATGACACCATGAAGCCCATTTAGGAGGTCATAGAGCAAAAAATTCAAGGAACATGCAACGCACACCTTCT
The DNA here is from genome assembly GCA_001517045.1 of Pseudotsuga menziesii. Taxonomy (NCBI): domain Eukaryota; kingdom Viridiplantae; phylum Streptophyta; class Pinopsida; order Pinales; family Pinaceae; genus Pseudotsuga; species Pseudotsuga menziesii. The sequence goes on from LPNX010342378.1 coordinate 182,301, forward strand.
TTTTTTAGGACCATGACCATTGGTGATGAATAAGGGCTAGTACTAGGACATATTACATCTTTCTACAATAGTTCATAGATAATATTCTTAATTTCATTCTTCAGGGAAAAAGTGTGTCTATAAGGATGCATTTTTGGTGGTTCACTGCGCATAAACAAATAAATACCATGATCATGCTCTCCTCGTGATGGGGACAAAACAATCAATATCTTAAATACCCGATGATGTTTATTCAAAAGATATTCAAAGGTAAGGTATATTATTTATGTGAGACTTTCCATAAACTAGATGGCATTGAATTGGACTATGTTAGCAAGCAAGAGGAAAACAATTAAGTTGAATTTGTGTACTATAAAAATGAAGATTGACTCACAAAGGTGTTAAAAGAAAATATGAGAGGTTCTTGGTGTTATACAATGAAATGGCAAGTAATGAATCCACATAGGTCATTACACAAAAGGACAATATGGATTGAAGTGGCCTTACCACTATAGATGAGTTGGATCCTTTATACATACTATTTACTTCAGTGTTACCCCTTTTTTCAATTAAATTTACCTTGCACTCACGGGTTCTCTTATAAAAACTCGCATGTTACTCATAGGTCACTCTATCTGCAACCCGCGTGTTATCTCTAAGAAGTTGTACTTGCGGCTTCCCTTCAGGAAACTCATGAGTGAATCGGGAGTTTCATTAAGAATGGTTTAAAAATAAAAAGTTGATTAACTCGTGGCAGTTCGGCTCAATTTAGAAACCTCCCCAACTCCCCCAACCATCCTAAGTATCAAATTCCTTCTCTCCAAACAAGTATAAAAAGAGGGGAATGGTAGAGGATAGGGGAAGCAATTTTGAGAAAAAGCTTATGCCGGAGGATTCTATTGGAGAGAAGAACAAGGAGGACTTAGGTCTTGGTGTGCAAAAGAATCTTGTCTTAGACAGGGTTTTGTAATGTTTCTTGAACTTCATCAATAAAGAGTGTTTTCCTTCCATCATTGTATTGATGCATGCTTCTATTATTATGAATTGTGATCTATGTTATTATTTGTTTTCAAATGCAATTGATATATGTTCATGTCTCTTTTATATAACAATAGAAGATACTGCGAGGAAATATAAATCTTTGTTGTAGGTGTGGAAGATCAGAAGGCTAGGAGCATTAGTGAGGAAGAGTTAAAGCTGTTGAAATACTGTAACTTCAAAGGATATTATAAATGTATTTTACTGATGTACCCTAAGGGAGATGTTATAATTCCTCCGTTGGGATGTTACTATTGGAATTGGTCATCATAGAGTCATGAGGTAAAGCATAAATTGTAAGTAGGGTCATTAGTACCCTAATAATTATAATAAAATATTGTTTTGTAACTTCCTAGGTGAATTCGACCCATACAATTTAGTGGGGCCGACTTGATTAGGGTAAAAGTCATTTGACAAAAAGAGTATAAATAGAGTGGTTGTGCTTCTCATTTGAACACAGACATACTCACCTATGTAGCGCATAGGAGAGAGAGAGAAATACCTACAAGGAGGTGGAATACCTACTTTGGGGTTTTATCTTACACATATTATACAGAGGAAGTTTTGTTGGGTTTTATTCCACTTGAGGGTTTCCCAGGATAAATCTATGTATATCTTGCGATTGTGTTTCTTTCAGTGATTCCACATATGATACTGTTGTGAATTTGGATTAAACACTAATGATATATAGTCTAGGATGTGAAATCTTAATGTAGGATCAGTGATAGCCTAAATAGAACAAAATTTACAAGGTGAAACTCTCTCTCCTCTCCCTCCAAAAGAAATTAGGGTTTTTGCAAAAGTTGGAATTTTGAAGGTCTTCTTGCATAGAAAGTTGTGCCTCTATGGAGTGCATCTATTGAGCCCATGATTGAAGTTTTTGGGTGGTTGAAACTATGGGAAGTCCAAACCCTACTTTGGCCATGAACAAGAAAGTGTAGAAAACCAGAAAATTATGCAGAAATTGGAACCTCGCAAGTAAGATTTGTAGGGTGAAGATTACGAATATCCAAAAACCAAGTGGACCAACCAACTCACCTCAGTCAAGCGCATATCCTAGTAAGGTCAGCTTTTCATTCTAAAAAATTTCAATTTTTAGTGACCTACTAGATAGAATGGCCCCAAGCACTAGGCTTGAGGATAAGCTGGAAGGCATTGAAAAATTTCAAGCATGGAAGTATAGGATTAGTCTCATTCTTAGAGAGAATGATCTTGATAAGTATATCAAGGATGAAGTCCCAGAACCAGAGGAAGATGAAGCTAAGGAGAAGCATCAAAATGAACTAATCAAGGCAATGAGGATCATTCTTGATTCTATCAAAGATCACTTGATCCCTCAAGTGTCATCTAAGGAGACACCTAAGCAAATGTATGATTCCCTCTCTAGAATGTATGAAGGAAGGAAAATCAATAGAAATATGAATTTGAGAGCTCAACTAAAGAGCACCAAGAAGAGTAAAGGAGAATAAATTCAATATTACTTTACAAGGGTCTCCCAGTTCAAGGAACAACTAGATGCTATTGGATACTCCCTTGATGAAGATGAACTAGTCATGACTGCTATCAATGGTATCAATAGACCTTGGGAATCATTCATACAAACTATGTGTGCTAGAAAAGAAAGTATGAAGTTTGACATTGTATGGGATGATTGCATCCAAGAGGAGGCTAGAGTAGCTAACATAGAAGATTTACTTAAGGAATATTATCAAGCTCTAGGTACCCGTACCAAGAGAAGAAAAAAATCAAACTTCAAGAAGGATAGTCACAAGGAGTATAAACCTCCAAAGAAGTTTCAGAATAAAAGAGATAACGGTTAGAGAATAGACTACTCCAAACATCAATGTTTCAACTATCATAAGATATGCACATTGCTAGAGAGTGTCCATTGAAGAAGAATAACAACAAAATACACCATGCTCATCTAGCTAAATATGGGGATGAAGAAGAAAGACCTCGAAAGAGACAAGAAAAAGAAGAAAATATAGAGGAATATGTACTATTCTTTGCACTCTCTAGGTCTGTAACACTTGGAGAAGACAAATGGCTTATTGATAGTGGTGCCTAAAAGCGCATGAAAGGGAAGAAGCAAAATTTATCAGGACTTGAAGAAAATAACTCTCTTCAGAAGGTATCTCTAGGAGATGACTATCAATATCCCATAAAAGCCATTAGTGAATCAAGCTACAAGCTTGACTCTGGAACCTCCATGAAGATGAAGGAAGTACTATATGTACTGGGTTTCAAAAAGAATCTACTTTCCATCTCAGCTCTAGATAAGAAAGGATATAGATTTTCTTTCATAGATGGACACGTACTCATGTGGTCCAAAGGAAAGACAATTGAAGATGCCGTGGTCATTGGTGAAGAAGAAGGAGAACTGTACAAACTCAAGGGACATCTAGAGACAACCATTTTCCATGAGACCACTAGCTCATTTGAACTATGGCATAGAATTCTTGCTCACATCAACTACAAAACATTACCCTATGTGAGAAAGGTGGTAACATGTTTACCAGATATGAAGATTGATCATGAAGGAAATTGCAAAGGACATGCAATAGGAAAGAGCATCAAGAACCCATTTCCTAAAATTGAAACAGAGACTAAAGGAACGTTGGAATTAATTCATTCTGATGTATGTGGCCCTATGCCATCCACATCCTTAAGTGGATATGAATACTATGTCACCCTTATTGATGACTATTCAAGAAATACATGGATATTTCTTGAAGAAGAGTGAAGTGTTCGGGAAATTCAAGGAATTCAAAGCCTTGGTAGAGAACCATTCAGAAAGAAGAATCAAGAAACTGAGATTAGACAATGGTGGAGAATATACTTCTAAATAATTTGAATAATTCTTTAAAGAATATATAATCAAGAGGGAACTAACCACTCCCTATAATCCCTAGCAAAATTGTGTTGCAGAAAGAAAGAATAGAACAATTATGGAAGCAATGAAACCTATGATTCATGACCAAGATCTCCCCATGAAACTATGGGATGAAGCAGTAAGAACAACTATGTATGTGCAAAATATATTATCTCATTGTGATCTTGGATTCAATACTCCTGAAGAAATGTATACATGAAAGAAACCTGAAGTGAGCCATCTCAAGATATTTGGTTGTCCAGTATATGTGCATATTTCGAAAGAGAAGAGAACCAAGTAGGATCCTTTTGGAAAGAAGGGAATATTTGTTGGATACAGTGAAGTCTCCAAATCCTTCAGGATATACATTTCATGATTCCATCATATAGAGATTATTAGGGATGTGACAGTTGATGAATAAACTACTCTTAAGAAATCCATAAGGTGTCACCTTGAAGAAGTACATGAAGAGGGTGTACCTCCCAGAAAGGTAGAAGATGAACCCTCTCCTGAATTAGTAGCATCAGAAGATCATGATATACAAGAACCTAAGGAACCCCCTACTATGGATATCTCTAGAAAGAGAAAACCTACTTGGGTAAGATAAATCATACAAGAAGTAGAGAAGTATGGATCTCCAGAAGGCTCTACAAGAACAAGCAAGAGATCAAAGCCATACTCTAGTTATGTAACTTTGATGTGTGACCTTGTAGATCAAGAACCCACCAGCTATGAGGAAGTTGCACAGAAGAAAGAGTGGGTGGAAGTAATGACGGAAGAATTCCAGTGAATAATGAAGAATGATGTTTGGGATATAGTACCCAAACCAAAAAACAAGAGTGTGGTATCTTCGAAGTGGATCTACAAGATAAAAATGTAGCTGATGGAAGTATTGAAAAGTACAAGGAAATATTTGTGGCTAGAGGATTCTCTCAGAAAGAGGGGATTGATTATGAAGAGACTTTTTCTCCAGTATCAAGGTACACTTCCATAGGAACAATCATGGCTCTTTATTCCATGATGAAGTGGGATCTACACCAAATGGATGTAAAGACAATATTCCTGAATGGTTTGATTGAGGAAGAGGTTTACATCGAATAACCACAAGGTTTTGAAGTCGAAGACAAAGTGACTCATGTATGTAAGTTGAAAAAGGCTCTATATGGACTGAAGCAAGTTCCTAGAGCTTGGTATAGAAGAATTGATAGGTTCTTGACAAGCTTGGGATTTACCAAGAGTAACTCTGACCCTAAAATTTACATGAAGGTTGTGGATGATGAACCTATCATACTATTACTGTATGTGGATGATCTATTTCTCACAGGAAATGAGAAACATATCACAAATTGCAAGAAGAATCTAGATAAAGAATTCGAGATGAAAGATCTTGTCTTGATGCATTATTTCCTTAGGATGGAAGTGTGGCAGATCCCAAAAGGAATATTTATGAACGAGGGAAAGTATGCAGTGGAAATCTTGAAAAGATTTGATATGTTGGATTGTAAATCCATGGACACCAACTTGAAGTAATTATCTGATGAATCATCAGAGTTAGTGGACATGACTCAGTATAGCAATATTATTGGGTCACTGATATATCTAACTAATACAAGCCTAGATATATGATTTTCTATGAACACCTTAAGTCAGTTTCTAGTTAAACCTAAACAAGTTCACATGATAGCTGCAAAGCATGTGATGAGGCACCTAAAAGCTACAATAGACTTCAGACTATACTATTATAGAGATCATGAATACAAATTGTATGGATATATGGATTCAGATTGGGCAGGAAGTGCCACAAATAGAAAGAGAACCTCAAGTGGATGTTATCGTCTGGGATTCACCATGATCTCATGGTTTAGTAAGAAACAATCCAGTGTTTCTCTCATCATGACTGAAGTAGAATACATAGCAGCTTACTCCTCTATTTGTGAAGTGATATGGCTTCAAAAACTGATGTCAGCACTATTTGACATAGAGTTGGACACCACAATGATTTTATGTGACAAACAGAGTTGTATAAAGATGACAGAGAATCTGGTGTTCCATGATAAGTCAAAGCACATAGAAATCTGATATTTTTATATAAAGGATAGGTACAAAAGGGAGCTATAAAAATCCAGTATGCGAGTACCAATGAGCAAGTTGCTCATGTGATGACCAAGCCTCTATATCAGGTGAAGCTTGAATACTTCCGTGACAAGATTAGTGTAGTACAAAAATAATTTCCTTGCAAGGAGGAACAATGATGATATGGCCCCTTCTCGGAAAGGAGGAACAAGTCTAAGATATGGACTCTCCTCAAAAATGAGAAATAGGTTGAAGATATAGGCTCTCTTGGAAAAGGAAGAACAAGTCAAAGATATAGACTCTCTTCGGAAAGGAGGAACAAGTCGAAGATATGGACTCTCCTCAGAAAGGAAGAATAGGTCGAATATATGAACCCTTCTCAGACAATTGGGGAGCAGGTTGATGATATAGATCCTCCCTGGAAAGGGGGAGTGATGATGAGACTATCATTAATGATAGTGATGCTCTCTTGAGGATGGTCTTGTGTAAAAATAACACTCTGCTCCTAAGACTGGTCCTTCCTAGCTAAGTATGGTACTACAGACGTTACTCTCGCATAGAGAGTATATCTACATTCATATGTATATGCCATAGAATAACACTCACTTGCGAGTGGTCCTACCCTTAATGCTAAGGATTATCTATGATGAGTCCTCACAGATGTTAGATCTATAGTATAATATGTTACTATCACATGGAGAGTGTGCCTACATTTATATGTAGATTCCATAGAATAACACTCGCTTGGGAGTGGTCCTAGATTTAGTGCTAAGGATTCTCTATGATGAGTCCTTGCGGACACTGTAGTCTAACATTTGCATGGATTGGTCCTAGATATAGTGTTGAGGATGTCCTACAATGAGTCCTTACAGATGCCATATCTACAGTGATAGATGTTACTCTTTCATGGCAAGTGTACCATAGAATAACACTCGCTTGCACTTGGTCCTATCTTTAGTGTTGAGGATGCTCTACGATGAGTCCTCGTGGATGCCATAGAATAACACTCACTTGGGATTGGTCCTAGATTTAGTGCTAAGGATGCTCTACGATGAGTCCTTATGGATGACAGGTCCTGCATTCACGTGTGGACGAGATCTACATTTAGTTGTAGATGATTCAACTAGTTGATATTATGGACCCTCCTCATTAAGGGGGGGTAAGGATGATGGGGGATTGCTTCATCCTTGGAATATTTTCCTAAAATTTGCATGGAGTGGTCCTATATATAGTGATAAGGATGTCCTACGATGAGTCCTTACAGATGCCATATCTACAGTGACAGATGTTACTCTTGCATGGCGAGTGTGCCATAGAATAACACTCGCTTGCAAGTGGTCATAGCTTTAGTGTTGAGGATTCTCTACGATGAGTCCTCGTGGACACTGTAGAATAACTCTCACTTGGGATTGGTCCTATATTTAGTGCTGAGGATGCTCTACGATGAGTCCTTATGGATGACAGGTTCTACATTCATGCGTGGACGAGATCTACATTTAGTTGTAGATGATTCAACTGGTCGATATTATGGACCCTCCTTGTTAAGGGGGGGTAAGGATGATGGGGGATTGATTCATCCTTGGAATATTTTCCTAAAGTGATAGGGATCATCCTGCAAAGAGATCATGTGTTCTATAGGTAGTGGTGTGGAAAAAGGATCAAGAAGATCGAAGCGTTTTGGCAAAGGATCAAGAAGATGAAAGTGTTGCTACAAAGGATCAAGAAGATCGAAGTGTTGCTGCAAATGATTAAGAAGAACGAAGTGTTACTACAAAGGATCAAGAAGATCGAAGTGTTACATAAAGGATAAAGAAGATCGAAGTGCTGCCTCAAAGGATTGAGAAGATCAAAGTGTTTCTGCAAAGGATTGAGAAGATCTAAGTGCTGCTACAAAGGATCAAGTGATCATGTTCTGAAGAAGATGAAGACTCAGTGCTGAAGAAGACAATGTACCAGTACTAAAGACATTGAAGAGCAACTGTTCCAGTTACTAATTGTGAAAAATTCCTTTGACGTATAGATGTATTACCTTGTTACTACTAAAGATGATCTCTCTCGTTACTCCTATAGTTGATGATGATTTTGTCAGTAGAATACCCTTCTCGTTAAAGGGGGAGTGTTGAAATATTATAACTTCAAAGGATATTGTAAATGTATTTTACTAATGTACCCCAAGGGAGATGTTATTATTCCTTCGTCGAGATGTTACTATTGTAATTAGTCATCATAGAGTCATGAGGTAAATCCTCCTTTGTAAGTTGGTTCATTAGTACCCTAATGAATATAATACAAATTTTGTTTTGTGATTTCCTAGGTGAAGTCGACCCAGACAGTTTAGTGGGGATGACTTGATTAGGGTAAAATTTAGTTGACAAAAAGGGTATAAATAGAGTTGGCGTGCTTCTCATTTGAACACAAACAGACTCACTTGTGTAGTGCATAGGAGAGAGAGAGAGAGACATACCAACAAGGAGGTGGAATACCTGTTTTGGGGTTTTATCTTATACATCTTATACAGAGGAAGTTTTGCTGGGTTTTCTTCCCCTTGAGGGTTTCCCAAGATAAATCTGTGTCTATATTGTGATTGTGTTTCTTTCAGTGATTATGAATATGCTATTGTTGTGAATTTGTATTTAACACTAATGATATATAGTCTAGCATATGAAATCTTAACAAAATCTTGGATCAGCCATCTGGAATAAGGTACACATCCTATTATCTCTTATTCTCTTTTATATGTCTCTAAACCCTAGTTGTCTGCAAGTCATACCTACAGTATCTTGGTGACCCTTTTCCCCGAATCATAAGGTAAATATCCCTAGAATTGAATTGGACTCTGTTACCAAGCAAGAGAAAAACAAATAAGTTGAAGTTGTGTACTATAGAAATGAAGACCGACTCACAAAGGTGTTAAGCAAATAAAATATGAGAGGTGCTCGATATTAAATAACATAAAATGGTTATTGAATATATAATGCGTACTTTAGGGGAACTCTATGACTACTATGCTATAATTTGAAGTTAGGATAAGATAATATAGGAGAAGTAGTATAGGGATAACATTAGTCTATTGTAACGAGAGCCAATTTTGAACAAATTTTGTATTACAAATGCGTTGTCATATCCCATATAATAAGATGAGAGTTTAGTGTGAACTTTATCTTACTCTCTTGATCGCATGTGCTCTAAAAAACCTTGCAATAATGAACTTAACTAGATTATAACATTCTAGGCAAAAGATTCAATGTGACCCACTTAGCAGGCGAGCCTCGATCTTGATCTATCCTATATTCATAGGGAAACCTTTATTCTATTTTCACTAATACTAGAGATCTATAGCATTGGAGTTGTCAATTGGTCCAATGGTGAATGAATTTATCTCTTGAATAATTTCTTAGTCTAGTTTACTTTACTAAGATAGTAATATTATTTTGGATGTTTTCTTATCATGATCATTGACATGTTCTTTACAAACTTTTGGTTTGAGCTAGAACAACAAATATATTTTTGAATCTCGATATGGTCTATCTCACATATACAACATAAGTTTCAATTAAATGAGGCCAAGTACAAGCTTCCTCGTCATACAAGAGTTTAGAAAATAAGTCCCTCAATAGAACAAATTGACGCCTTCAAATTAGGTGAAATAAAAAAAATCATTAAATTAAAACACATAGCATGAACACATCTGTACATAAATGTTATTCTACCCAACATTTTGCCTCTTGAGAGCTTGAAAATTCTTATGCTCCAACACAATACTAAACCCCAGTCTATTTTCCCTTAAATATTTAATAGCTACAAAAAAAACTTGGTTGAGCTTTAATAGCTTAAAAAAAAATTGGTTGGGATTTAAAAATAAACATCATTGGAACTTGTCAATGGACACATATAGATATGCGGTCTCTTATACTGCTATCAATACTAGCCTTAAGTTGCACTAGATTGTGGAACCAAACTTCAACTAACTACAAAATAAATGTACTTCAAAACATTAGTCACTACCGTGTTCACACCCGCATAAGAGAAATTTTAATAACCACTCCTAGTTCACATGGTGCACTTTAATATCACACATGACATAGGTCCTATATTTAACTATAAGGTCAAATTAGTCATTGAGTTATGGTCCAATAAATTGGTGTGAGTTTACAATTAATAATCTAGATTAGATATATATCTTATGATGTTCTTGCATATTTCTTGGGAGTTTTGATAGCAACGAGTTTGACAAGTGATAGTCAATGTAGCTTTGACCTTGAGACTTATTCCCATGGATACAAATAAATTATGGTGGTGGATTAGAAGTTTGGGAAAATAAGTCCTTGACTTAAAAAAAAAGCATATATATATATATATATATATATATATATATGTGTGTGTGTGTGTGTGTGTGTGAGAGAGATCAAATTAAGATCTTTGCCATGAAGCACAATCATTTGATAAAACAAATGAGTTCGATTAAATATTAGGTTAGAATTATATCAAGTCAATAAGGTATAGGTTAGTGAACAAAATGCTTTTCTTTAGGTAAATTAAAATTCTCTCAACTTGAGAGATATATGAGTAATCGAAAGATCTACATGAACAATTTTCTCCTTACTGCTCAAAGCAAAGGTTTGATATTTAGTTTTTGTAACCCTTTGTTCGAGAAAATAATAAAAATATTATAAGTACATACTTTGACTCATTCAAAGTTAATAGTTGTCCTTGCTACATTTACATCTTATAAATATATACATTGAACTCCTAAAGTGATTGGTTGCGAGTCTACAGATAGGATAAACTTCCCGTTTTCGCCACCTTAATTTCAAATATCATTTTAGTTTAGTGAGGGATCATCTATGTATTATAGAAGAGGAGTTGACTGTGGACACCTGGTTTTGTCTAAACTAAATGGGGACATAAATTACTTATCTATATCCAACCTATCCAAACCATGATTTCTCTTCATCTTGTTATTTTATATTAACATTATCTCCACAAAAGAGGACAACATTGAGGCCATATCCACATCACAACTTTCAGAGTGAGGGTTAGGCACTTGAGTCATTGTTGTTGATTTCAATCAATCAGCATGTTATTTTGGAGTTGACTTTGGAGGTTTCTTCTCTGATGATCATCATCCTCTACGTTTATTTCTTTTAACTTTTTTCTCTAAAGGTACCAACATCGTTAGGTAAGAATATTGAAAATGACACGTCTATTAGTAAGATCTACAATAAGAACATTACTTCTCATAATCTAATACCTAGATCCATCGACAATTATCCCATTCATTAATTATCATATATAATATACCAAGGTTTAATTCAAGCTCAACATAAATTTGGGCATAGGTAAGTATTTCTTTTTTGGACCTAACTTATGTTTGACTCTAGAAATTTTCCCAATAAATTTACAATTCTTTATTGAACTTGCAAATCCCATAGGTGGACATGGATATTTTGATGAGAGTCATATGAACATGTATTATAAATTTACTTTATTATTTTATAATTTGGTATACTTTTTCACTTTACCCTGATCTCTTTAGGTGACTTAGCGTAAATTGGTCATTCACTATTTGTTGAATTGTTTTCCTTATCACCCATCAACCAAGTTATTGTACTCTTCACTTGAACCTCCATTTCTACTAATGAGGTACTTAGTGTCAAGTGATTTTCACATGTTGATCATCATAAACTAGAAGTTTTTGCCTTAAGAATTTGGAATCAAGCTCCAATGTTGCAATTTTCCTTCCTTACACAAATTCATCAAGGGTGATGGGTTTTCATCTAAATTAAAAATGGATGTCAAGAAAGAATAATATGGGGATGTTCACCCACTCATTATAAATCTCTTTGTACCATATTTGAGCAACATTTCACAAATTATAAAACATAGAACTTGTGCTCAAGTTATGTCCAAAAAATTGGTTTTCAAGATTTATGTTGAAAATATTAAAAAATTAATTAATTTTGATGAAGAGGGAGGTTGTCATGGTCTTGGTGAAGCGGGCACCTTGAACATCATCCCTAACCATAGAGAATCTTCGACAAACTTGGCAAGTGATCAACTACATGATAGGTTGGGCATCCCTAGTGGGAGAGTGGGCACCTACACCCCTTGTTGAACACCCATGATGAGTGAGAAGTAGAGACTTAGCATAAGGGATCCAACAAGGTTGGCATGAGAACACGAACAAATCATACCTGAGTTGAGAGCCTAGGGTATTTCCTGTTGGAAAGTGGACCTAGGAGGTGGGCGTGTGGTGAGATACCCATGCTGATTAGCAGAGCATCTAGGAACTTTGTGGGCATGCAAACTTAATGGCATTATGAGGTGATTTGGAAAAAGTGCAACAAGTGTATGTGGATGCCCCATCAGTAGCACACCTGAAAGAGTGAGATGGATGCTTTATAATGAGAAGACTAAAGGCATGGCGAACCACAAGAAGGGTGAAAACATATTGGTAAGGGAAAGGGAATGTTGAGTGTTGGTACATGAGGATAGGGAGGACCCTCTATTGACAACATTACAAGCAAGCACCCATGCACATGGAGTTCGACTCGAGTAAAGAGAGGTGCAATCCTTGGGCACACTCCTTAACATGACTTGGAATCTTGTAGATCTAACAAAGACTTGAGGCTTGGAAGGCATTTATAAATGAAGTGTGAAGTCAAAGAACACTAATTGAAATGGGTGCACTAGGCACATGAATAGGGCACATGTTAGGCAGAAGGCAGTCTAGGCACAGTTCAGGTGCATGGTGGTCTAAGTGGGAGTACAACACAAGTTCCACAAGAGGTATACCCGTGAGAGCTTTAGGGTAGCCAAAAACAAGAGGCACATCACCAATAAGTGGTGAGGGTAAATTCTTGGTGTACATTGTGTAAGAGGAGTCACTTCTATTTTGGTCGCACTCTTGGAGAAGCAGTCTGTAGGTGCTCTCTTGACATTGTAATCTTGTATATTTATATTGATATTTAAGGCATTCTCCAATGAGATTCCCAAAAACTTCAGTTTTTCTTGTGTATGAGTTATTGAGATAAGTGTTGAGTTCAAACAATGGTTATAAAGGCTAAGTAAGAATAACAAGATAAACTGCTAAGGTGTGTGGGTTAGGTGTAGTCTGGTGGGAACACTTACGGGTTGGCTTAGCCATTGGGGTTGCATCCAACCAGTGTCACATTCCCAAGGAAGGGAATGCAACATCTATCCCTATTTGAATCCTTAGTGCCGTGATAGATTATATAGGGGATAATATATAGTTGAATCCTTGGTGCCGTGATAGATTATATAGGGGCTAATATGTAGTTGAATCCTTGGTGAGTTTAATCCCACTTACAACCAACATCATCAAAAAAATTATATAGGGGATAATATACCATGGAGGGACAAAATGCTCATTGCTCAAATAAGAACCAATTCCCACCAATTTCATTGTGAAACTGGGCGTTGGAAAAGACCAAAGGAAGCTTGGGAAGAAAGGGTGTGTAATTTTTGCAACTCTGGAAAAGTGGAAATAGGAAAAGCATTTCATTTTAGAGTGCGAGGCCTTCAAGGATAGCAGGGGCAGTTATGTGAATATCTTGACAACTAGCTCTTGGGTTAATTTATTCAATGAAGGGACCATGGTGAAATTGGGGGAGCTTATCATCAAGTTGAAAAGGAAGAGAGTGTAAATGCAAAATCAACGAGAAAGAGAGTCTGTCCCATAGGCTATTTTTAGCCTTGTGGAAGTTAAAATAATTTCTTCTTCTTCTTCTAGGAGGTATCAGATCTAGTGCATTTGGGGCATTGTTGTGACCAGGTGCATTTTATATCAGTGCACCCAGATCATTGCAGTGGGGATATTCTCTTGGAAAGTAGCGTGATGATAAAGGGTTCCCAAGAAGGGAAGAACCCAAAAAATGAGTTACTTGGGAGAAGTGCGCCCACAGGCAGTGAAGATTTGAGTAAGTTGTCGGGATCAACGTTGACAACACTTTGGGAGGGGCACATGAAAATATGCTTAGAACACAATTATTTGGGAAGTGTCTAGAATAATGCATCTGAGACATAACATAGTGGTGCCCAATAGAAGTGCACCTGGAGCCTAAGAGAAGGGAGCCTAGGACTTAGCATAGTTGTGCCTGGTAGAAGGGTGCTTTACGATATTATACCTACTCTTGGAAGAGAAGTGTTGGGAACACGATAGAAAGCCTCTACACATGAAGTAAAAAAGCACGCTCTGAGCATGCTTGGAGATTGCTATAGCGCAATAATGAAATCCCCATAACAAAACTCAGTGCAGCTATAGCTCGACCTCGAGTGTCTGATAATTTGTACAGTTTTTTCGTACAATCAAGTCAATTTTACAGTTTTTCTGGATTTTGCATAGTTTTTGTGACATTTCGTATGAAATTTTAGTACGGCCTATAGATTATTGACTGGATGCGCTTGGAATTAACACACCTCATGTGCACGAAAGCAAGTTCTAGGAATCCATAACGTCAGCCAAAGCTCGATCCCAATGGCGGCCTCTTAGCTCCATGTGCGGAGGCTGAGAGGTGGACACACAACAAAGGTGTTCCTGACACACAACAAACGTTTTCCCAACATATGAAATATGAGCACATGGTATAATTTCACTCAAGACATAGCAGACCTTGACAGGGGTGCGGCCAATAAATGCTTGTTTCTGGGAGAGTGGTAGGAATGTAGAAGTCTTTATGAAGTGCAGGAGCAATAGAGTGTCAAGATTGTTGGGTTTTTAGATGATGTCTTGGAGTGGAAACTTATACCATTCGTAAAGAGACCTAAGAAGATGATTTGTTTTCTTTACAATGGAAATCACTTCGTGATCACTTATCGGTTGAAGGAAAATTTCCAAGTGCATTTGGAGGAAGGCCAAGGGAAACCAATCATAGTAAATTTGGTAGTTGTGGGAGAAGCCCAAGCGCAATGAAATTTAAGAGAAGAGTTGGAAGCAATTGATGCCTTAACAATAGGGTTGGACAAGTTGACAGAAGGTCAAGAAGGTTTGTAGGATAGAGACTAGTAGGGAAATTGGTTTGTGAACATGATTTTCAATGGGATGAAGGCTTCCTCATTGGTGGACATGGGAAGGACCCATAGTTTTGTGATTAAGTGAACTGTGATGAAAATTTATAGTAAGACTAAGGGAAGGAAGACCATGTTGAAAGTTTTGAACTCAACAATGAGGTTGGTAGTTGGTGTCGTTCATGCAGTGTTGATGAAGGTCATATATTGGTAAGACAGAATGGACTTGGTATCGGCTCAATTGGATGACCATTCAGTTGTCTTGGGTAAAGACTGCTTGAAGTTGGATAAGGCTATATCAATGCCTTATAGGAACAATTTGGTGCTCTTGAATGAAAAAAATACTTGGATTTTGCAGATGATGATGAGAAGGAAGTTAGGGTGATATCATAGGATGTCATCCATGCAGTTGGTTGAGATAACCATGGCGCTCATAGACATTTTGTACAACATCGCACGGTATCCATAAGTAAAAGTTTTAGTATGAGTAACCTTTATTGTAGAAGAGAGTGTTAATCATTTGAAAAAAAAGTTGGAAGCATTAGATCTTTAGGCATAATCGGTTATGAATATGATCGAACAATTGTGCCTTTCAGGTGACCATACAAAACGTGATAGAGATAAGGCATACATTCCACTGATAGAGGAAACATAAGTTATGAAGGATATCAATATTGGCCAGACCACTTGCAAACCAAGTGAAAACCATGAATATGAGGCATCCCAAGAAGTGGGATCAAGTGAACAAGGTGGAAACCATAGCCTTGAGCAAGGGAAATATGATGAGGAATTTTCTCGATGGTGTGAATATAGGGTAGATGAATTGGTGGTAGATGCAAAGGAAGAGGATGTGACTAAGGTGATTTAGAAAATTATGATGGAATATTTGGATGATAATGGAAGCGAAGGATTCCTAGAGCGTGATGTTGTAGAAATCATGGATTTTTTCACATTGGTCATTGGGATACTTGAGCCCTAACTAATTCCCAATCAACTAAGGAAAGTGGGTTGCAGTCCGATAGAGATGAAGGTAGTCCTAGAGTTCTTGGAGAGGAAGCCTCACTTGCAATATGATGAGTTGAGTGAAAGGAGTACCAAGGAGTAAAAGACCACCTTGGGCACCCTTTGACATTGTGATGAATGACAGGATGAGAGGCAAGTTTCATAGATATCAATGCACCTTGAGCGGGATGTTAGCAAGACTCAAACACCTTTTGAGGTGACAAGCGAGTCGACAGGGCAGTGAGATAAGAGGAGACAACAATGAGTAGAGTTGGATGAGACACATTTTATGACAATGATAGAGGAACATGAATATCGTTTAGATGCAATAGTGGAACATGATATCCTTCTTGAAAACCATACAACAAAGTATGTGGAATTATGTGAGTTGGATTTTGGGATTTTGGAATTCGAGTTGATAACAACCCGATTAGAATAATTAGGTTGTAGTCCTTTAAGAATATAATTAGTCTTGAATTAATTGAATAGTGGACTCAAAACATATGGGTCAATTACTGGGAGACTTGCGAGTAGTAGCCTTGGGTGCCACTTGCCATCTTTCATAGGATGAAAGTGAGTAGATAGGCTCATTGCCTTTGGCGTAGGAAGTGAGGTTGTAGGTTCCTTAGAATATTTATCCAAGAAGATGTAAAAGGAATGAGACATGACCATCAAGTGGTGTCATGGACACACGTTGAACAATAGAAGGTACTTCAATGAAAGTTGGGCAAAGGTGATGTCTTTTCCCTGGTTTGATAGGCATGCATGAGGTAACCAAAGTGCAGAAGGGAAACATAATTTTAGGCATAAGTAAGTTTGTTCTCATGGAGTTGAGCCTAAAAAATGGATTAAATACCTAACCATTTTGGCACATGGGGGTTAACAACGAATGGGTGTGTGACCAAGCTAGCTGAGTATCAAGGAAACAACAAGTTGGATAGGTGAAACATCTAGATAATTTTGAGGATACTTATTTGGAAGATTCGATTGCAGCAGTAGGTGGAAACAACAACATATGTATGCTATTTTCGAGAGAAACAATATTACTTGGATGCGTTTATGAGGATGGCAATAGTTTGTAGTGAGAGAGGATGTCACGGTCTTGGTGAGGAGGGTGCCTTGACCATCACCCCTACCCATGGAATATACTTGGAAAGTGATAAACTATTCGATGGATTGGGAATCCCATGGAGGAGGGTGTGTGCATGAGACTTGCACCCATTGGTTGAATACACATGAGGATCATGTAGTAGAGACTTAGTGCAAGAGAGCCAAGATAGCGGGCATGAGAGAAAGAATGAAGTAGACCTGGCTTGGGATCTTAGGGATCACCCATTGATAAGTGGAGCTGAGAGGTGGGCATGTGGTGAGACATTGACGCTAAGTGGAAAATAATTCATGAACTTGGTGGGAATGCGAAATTAGTGTAACAACGAGGGTTTTCAAAAAAAGTGCAACAAGTTTATGTGTATGCTCCATGGGTAGTGCACCCAGTAGAGTGAGATGGATGTTTCATCAGGAGAATCTTGAAGGAACGATGACTCATAGGAATGGCTCAAACATATTGGTAATGTTCTGTTGAGTGTTGGTACATTGGAATAACGAAGATACACTATTGGAAACATTATTAGCAAGTGTCCATGCACATGGAGGTCAACCTGAATAAGGAAAGGTGTGACCCTTTGGCACACTCCTTAACATGACTTGGAAGCTTATAAATATATCAAAGCATATAGGATTAGAAGACATTTGGAAATGAAGTGTGAATTTAGACCACACCAAGTCATCTCCTTGTCCACTTACACTATTGGTACTCGCTTTTCTACTTCCACTACCTTGTATATCCTCTTACTCTACATGCAATTCTATGTAGACCTCCCCTCCACCTTTACTCCATATCCTTATCAACTTACATTATTTCTACCACTACCACTTAATCATAATTTGAAACCTTCACGTGAGTGCAACCTTTGTATGCCCCCTTATCTACTTCCATTATTACTTATTGCATTACATTATTTCTACCCACCCCCTCAATAATAATTTAATTCATCCATGTGAGTGTAGCCTCTGCATGGCCCCTTATCCAAATACACTATTGCTCCACCCTTATCCACTTCCACTATCTTATATATCCTCCTCTGCATGGAATTCATTCCACACTTCCCCTCCACCTTTCCTCCATCTCCTAGGAAATTTCTAGATGATACTAAGAACTATTTAGACTCTGCATGTTGGTACATAACTCTCTTTACCTCCACACTCAAATGTAAGAGGGGAGAGCTCTTCTTTATAAGTGGCTTATGCTTCCATCCCACAATGCATGTGAGATAAATATGGTGAATTTCTAAATCAAGGGATACTATTGCACATGAGGGAAAATCAATAGTCATTGATTCTCCTTCTTCCAAATACCATAACCTTATATCGCTGTCAAATTCAACAAATGAGACCTCATCATAAGCCCAAGGAAACGAAGAACAATTTGGGTGTGGTTTTAGCAATTGAATATTGCAATAGTTTTTCCAAAAATTCAAAGAATAATTAGATATATGTGGCTACATTGAGTGAGGTTGAATTGAGAGATTTACTTCTAGAGATCATAAATTAAGATACGTACATCAAAATTGCACAAATGAGACCTCATTTGAAGTTTAAAGACATGAATAACTTTCTCATAGTGGTTTCCATAGCTAATTTGTTGATTTTCATAACCAATTGGTTTTTAAATAGTCATTATTATTTTTAGTATGTGGCATCAAATTATTTTTGGAAAAAGGTTTATTAAATCAAATCTATGAAGGTATTAAATTGGATCTAGCTAAAGACATGAATTTCTAAGTGCACATTCACCAAGGATTACTTTAATAAAACATTGATTGAGTGGAAAATAATTATTGCATTACATGAATAAGTACACTAGAAGTTGGAAGAGATAATAACCCTAATTGTCAACTAAACCAGTAAGAAAGAAAATAAAGGGTAAAAAATAGAAGCATTGTGCAAATAAGATATATCTACCTCCATAGTTTGTAATTAAATCCTCTGTAGATTTACCGTTCATATATTTTCATCCATTAGTTATCTATCATGTTTCTTGCATTGGCATTTTAACCAATGGAACATGGCCTTATGCTAATTATTTATTTGTTTTCTTGCTCCAACATTTCTTATTGTTCGGGTACATAGGGTACTCCCAAAAGGCCAAACACCTTCAGTAACCGCTTCACACAAATAGATCATAGATCAACAAACCGATGTTTATCACATGGTTAAAACCCTTGAGAGGGAAACAGTCCATGGCCCCAGCCAAACAACTACTTGGAGCAATTTATTATGCAAAAGAAAGAAAGTTACATATGAGCTTCTCATAATTGATCAACTAGCCAAGGACCCTCTATGCTCTTTAAATAGATATCATAGACCAATCATGTGTTAAGCCACAGATCAATGGTAGGTATGATCTAAGAGAAGTTGAATTGTCGGATCATTCTATGTCTAGAACATATCATGACCGTCGGATTAGAATATTTACAAATGCATACTAATGCATACTAAAGAAACACACTTTTACCTAACGGATATATTACACAAGTTGATCTTAACTAACTCCTAAGTGTCTAAATATCCTAACATCCCCCCTTAAGAACAACTTGGGATAGGATTGAAGGATTTACAAAAGTGACACTATTAGGAGAAGGAAGGAGGAATTAGAGCCTATCCCCCCTTAAGGACACATTCCTCAACTCCTAACATAGATCGAAGTTTAGAAAACTTTGCTTCTGTAAGAGACTTGGTGAAGATGTCTGCAACTTGATAATCTATAGGGCAATAGAGCACTTCAATAACATGATCATGAACAAGATTTCTGATGAAGTGCATGTGTAGCTCAATGTGTTTGCTACGTTGATGTAGAACTGGATCTTTGGAAAGCTTGATGGCACTTTGATTGTCGCACCAAAGTGCAGTAGGCTGTTGCTGCTCGAATCCAAACTCTGAAAGGATCTGTCGAAGACATAAAGCTTCCTGACTGGTATTAACTGTGGCTCGATATTCTGCTTCTGTTGAAGAAAGAGCAAGAGATTGTTGTTTCTTACAATCCCAAGTGACAGGTCTAGATCCCAGACTGAAAACATAACCTGCAGTAGACTTTTGATCATCAGGATCGCCGGCCCAATCTGAATAAGTGAAACCAACCAACAAAGGTTTCCACACTGTACTGTAATGAATCCCAAACTGAATTGTACCTCGAATATATTGAAGTATTATTTTTGCTGCTTTCCAGTGACTTTCATGAGGTGTTTGCATATAATGGGAAACATGACCAATGGTAAAGGAAAAGTCAGGACAGGAATGATTCAAGTATAAAAGACTACCAACAAGCTGACGATACAAGGTGGCATCTACTTCAGGGGAAGTACAAGTGGCAGAAAGTTTGACTCCAGACTGGAAGGGAGAAGGGGTTGGTTTACAATATTCCATGTGGAAGCGACGAAGAAGGTCACAAGCATACTTAGACTGGGAAAGAAAGATTCCTTCTTTGGTTTGCAAGACTTGGAGACCAAGAAAATAATGCAAATGTCCTAAGTCTGACAGTTCAAAATTTTGCTTAAGACTGGATTTCACATGGGTTATAAGTTTAGGGTCACTACCAGTAAGGATAAGACCATCAACATAAAGAACAAGTATGATGAGATGGTTTCCTACTTTCTTGGTATAAACATTGGGGTCAGAATGGAATCTAGAAAAACCAGTGTCAAGGAGAAAGCTATCCATTTTGGCATACCAAGCTCTAGGAGCTTGCTTAAGGCCATATAAGGATTTCTTAAGGAGACAAACAAGGCTAGATTTATTCTGAACATATCGAGGAGGTTATTCCATGTAAATTTTCTCATGTAAATCACCATGTAAGAAGGAAGACTTGATATCCATTTGATGGACTTCCCAGTTATGTAAGGCTGCAAGGGAAAGAACAAGGTGGATGGAGTTCATTTTTGCTACAGGGGAAAGGTTTCATTGTAGTCAATCCCTTCAACTTGGGAAAAACCTTTGGAAACTAACCTTTCCTTAAGTATTTCAACACTTCCATATGATGCATACTTAGTTCTGTAGACCCATTTACATCTGACAATTTTTCTTCCTTTTGGAAGAGGAACAAGATCCCAAGTATCGTTCGCCATTAAGGAACGATATTCTTCATCCATAGTTGCATTCCAATCTGGATTTCTTGAAGCTTCTGCAAAAGTTTCTGTATCATGATTCTCAGAACTTGAGCCAAAATAGAAGAGGCTCACTAAAATTGAGAACATGTTCGACGTTGATCTCTAGGATCACCGGCAAGATCACCAGCTGCTTCACATGTTGAATGGACCCATCGAGGAAGTATTGGTGCTGGTGCAATTGGAGGAACATGAGCAGGCGGAGGTGGATTTTCATCCTCACTGTTATCGTTAGAAACTAGAGTTGGAAACCTGTCAAGGAAGCTAAAAGAAGAAGAAGAAGAAGGCACAATCGTCGAATCAAGCTTGCAGGCAAAAGATGGCACACCCACCAAGTTAGGCTTGCAAGACAAGAGATTTTCATCAAATTTAACATCTCTTCTAATGATTATATCATGAGAATGTGTCTGAAGAAGTCTATAACCTTTTACATCTTCAGAATATCCAAAAAATATGCACTTTTCAATTTTAGGCTGTCATGCTTTCCGTTTTTCATCTGGAATGTGAGCCCATGCTCCACAACCCAACACACGAAAGTGACTTACATCTGGTTTAATTTTACTCCATGCTTCTTCTGGTGTTATACCTTATAAAACTTTAGTGGGTGTGCGATTAACTATGTAATTTGCACAATTTATGGCCTCAGCCCAATATTGAAGACTTAGTCCTTTAGATTGGATCATATAATTAGCCGTTTCTTTTAAAGTGTAGTTTTTCCATTCAGCTACACCATTTTGTTGTGGTGTATATGGAACAATGTGCTGTTGTTGGATTCCTTGTTCAGTGCAAAAAGTAGTGAACTTGTTGTTAACATATTCTCCTCCATTGTTAGATCTTAACTTAATAATTTGATGACTATATTGTTTTTCAACAAGGGCCTTGTAGGCCAAGAACATGTTAAATATTTCTCTCTTAATTTTTAGGAAGTAACCCCAAGTGCGTCTGGAGTAGTCATCAATGAAGGTTAAGAAATATTTGAAACTAGAAAAGGAAACAGATGGAAGAGGGCCACACAAGTCACTATGCACAAGCTCCAAGGGAACCGAGGCACGCCAAGAGGCATGTTTGTCAAAACTATCTCGATGATGTTTTTCAAGTACACAACTGAAACAAACACCATCCTTGCAAGATACCAGCAAAAGACTAGTCACCATATTGTCTTTACATAGTTGTTGCAATGAGCGATAATTTAAGTGACCAAATCGCTCATGCCAAAGTTTGCTCAAGTTATCACTATGAGAAACAAAAACTGAAGAAAAAGGTGATGACCCAAAGTTGTTAAATTTGTACAACCTGGTAATATCATCAACAGTTCCAGTAGCAAGGATATTTTGAGGATTTTTAAAATCCTTGATTACAACTTGGTGAGGTGTAAACGTCACAGTTTTACCTTCACTTGAATGAGTAATTTGATAGACTGATAACAATTTGCAGGAAATTTTTGGAACACATAGTACATCACTGAAATGGCCATTTTCTACTGGAACTGTTCCAGATCCTACAACACTTAGAGATCTATCATCACCAACAAATATTTTTTTAGTGTTACATTCATGCATAGTAGAAAAGATGGCTTTATCGTTAGCCATATGATAAGATGCTCCAGAGTCAATAGGCCATTCAATTGAAGTAGAAGAAGAAGACGTAGTATAAGAGTAACCAGAAGCACAAAGTACATGTCCATGAGAGGTATATTCTGAAGAAGAATCTAGGCTGATGTGGTGCTTCTTCATTGCTGCTTCCAAGGTTGCCATCTTCTTAAAACACTTAGATTCATCATGATTATCTTTCCCACACAAATTGCAATGACGCTCAGTCTTCTTTCCTTTTTACTTAGATCCTTTGTCATTTTTTAAAGAAGGAGCTCACTGAGAGGGTTTGGGACCCTTGTTGTTTGGCTTATTATTGCAAAAATTATGTTTCTTGGGAGGCTTGGACTTTTCTTTCTGTTGGGACAATAAGGCCTTCCTAGATGTATCTGCATTGTTAATTATTCCAAGATGAATGAGCTTATCTTGTTCTCTAATTAAGGAATCATAAAAGGATTGAAGGCTAGGCTCTTGATAGCTAGCTACAGTCAAGGATTCTTTCATGGAGTAGGATGTAGATACAAAAACAGAATATGTAGGTCCAAGTTTTGAAAGAATATGATAAATACATTGTTTGTCTTCTTTCTTAATCTTGCATTCTGCACATAATAGTCTAAGAGTTTTATACTTAGATAAATAGTATTGAATGCATGAAAAATCATTTGGATTCAAGGAAAGCAACTCATTCTCAAGTTGATGACCCCGAATTTCATTGTGTTTACCAAACACAGATTCCAACTTTTCCCAAGAGAGATTAGGTTCATCAATTCCAGATATGTGGAATCACAAATCAGTAGAGATTGACATCCCAATCAATCCATGAGCTTCATCACATCTATTTTCCCATTTAATTTTCTTATCATCATCAGTGGGTTCTATTTCTTTCCCTGAGGTTATCCTGAAAAGTCCCCTACTTCGTAGAACATCCTCCATACGAGATTTCCATGAGAAATAGTTAGAACTTGTAAGTATAATATCACAAGGGGTGGCCATACTATAAAATAATGGATGAAAGAACATAAACTAACTATCTGGATGCAAATAGCTCAAAAAAATATGCGGTTTAAAAAAAAATGGTACATAAAACTGATTCTAGATGATGAAGTTATGCTTGATCAAAGAAAATGTTGAAGATGTCCCCAATAGTGACGTGGCAGATATTAACTTGACCAACTAAAAAAAGAAGCCCCCTCTTCCAAAGATCAACCATTGACAATCACTTTTACAATAAAGTTGCTTTGAAGTGAATCACTTTTGTAGAATAAGTGATGTTCACTTTTACAATAATGTGACTTTTAAATAGTGCGGCAATAAATTAAAAGACTTAAGTGACTCACTTTTATTTTATTTTATTTATGTGAGATGCACTTTTACAATAAAATAACTTGAAAATAGAAATTGCATTCACAAAAAAGTAGCTTAATAAGACTTGAAATCAAGACCTATTAAGTAATAAAGCAACTTTGGACCAAGTGAGCTAAGTTTAAAAGGTACGTAAAATAATGGAAAGAGAAAGGGTTTTTTTTTAAAAACTCTTCTCTCTCGTTCTTCGTGCTTGCTTTCTTTTCCTGCAAATAAAAAAAAAATGAAAAACAAAAACAAAAAAACTTTTTTCCACACAATGGGGTTAGATATTGGTTAGCTTACCTAAAAATTCTATGTTTTCAAGTTTTCTCGCTGTTTCTGATTTGCCGTGATCGCACAAGGTGCACGACAAAGAGCATACATAGCCGAGAAGACAAGAAAAAAAAACTTTCCCTTACTATTTCTGATTCGCCGCGATCGCGCAAGGTGCACGACAAAGAGCATATGCAGTAAAGAAAGGCAACAATCTGAGACTAAAACAGAAAATATCTAATAACAAACTGATAAAATATGAGAGATTTAAAAAAAACAAATCCGTCACTGTAACATTATACCTTCAGATTTGCCGAAATGGGTGTTTCTCGAGCAAACATAAATGGTTTTTGATGAAACAAAGACTGTTTCCAAATGGAAACGGCACTCCAGATGCAATGAAACATCTCCCACAGGCCACAAATGCATAGAAAATCCATAACTAGAAACCCTTTCAAAGTTTCAGCAACACCGGTTCCAGATCTTGATCAAAACCGAAAGCGGCTCTTCATAAAAGCTCTGATACCATGTTCAGGTACACATGGTACTCCCAAAATACCGAACACCTTCAAAAACTACTTCACAAAAATAGATCACAGATCAACACATCGATGTTTGTCACGTGGTTAAAACCATTGAGAGGGAAACAGTCCATGGCCCCAGCCAAATAGCTACTTGGAGCAATTTATTATGCAAAAGAAAGAAAGCTACATATGAGCTTCTCATAATCGATCAACTAGACAAGGACCCTCTTTCCTCTTTAAATAGAGATCATAGACCAATCGGGTGTTAAGCCACGGATCAATGGTAGGTATGATCTAAGAGAAGTTGAACTGTCGGATCACTCTATGTCTAGAATATATCGTGACCGTCAGATTAGAATATTTACAAATGCATACAAATGCATACTAAAGAAACACACTTTTACCTAACGGATATATTACACAAGTTGATCTTAACTAACTCCTAAGTGTCTAAATATCCTAACACTTATTGATTTACAAATCGAAGAGTCCCATCCATGTTCATGGAAGCACATGTTTTTATTGATTATTTATTTATATTGTAGAGATATGTAAAGCCTAACTACAATATTACTTCTCATGTGTGAACAATTTACATCTTGGAATTAGTCATGAAGAATTTACATTTTGGAATTATTCATAGAGGTTCCACAAAGAATAACCTAGACATCATACGATTTTTATAGTTTGTTCTTGAGAAACATTTGGATGGAACTTTGAATACGTGATATTGTTCAAACCATTTTGAATGATACAATAACATCCCTTCAAAGTTATATGCAAGTCCATGTCATATTTTGTTCTATATTCTTATAGTAAAACTCTTGATTATTTCTCTTACTTGATGTTATTACATACATTTTGCAGACCTGCAACATTTCAACATCCACTACTAAAATAAATTATCATCATCATACATTATGCAACTTGTAAGGCTTTCTTTCATCATTAGTCAACATATGGAAATGAAGGAAAAACATGCAATTGAATTTTATTCAGGTCACATGACTCTTAGAATTAGTGTTTGAGCAAAATTGTGTGAAAAAACCCTCAATACCCACAGGACCCTACAAAACCACAAACTCAAAAATTTCATAGTGCATTGATGATCATTATCTACATTTGGGCACCAAAGAGGTCGAATTAATTTCACCTACTAGGTACTTGGGCCTTAATGGGCCACATTCTTGTACTTTGGATTCACTTTATGGGTGGAACTTTCACATTTGGAACCAATTATTTGAAGACCTTCAATTTGAATATTAAAGGAATACATCAACTCCATCTATTCTCCTACTATCTATTTCCCTTCATGCTTGCTTGAATCCTTCCCTTTAGGAGTAAGCATTTTTTCTCATCATTCCCAAGTTAGTTTGAGAGAATTTTGGAGAGTTAAAGGACCCTTCCAAAGGAGTGTTGGTTGTCATATACCAACATCATTCCTCAAGGGGATACCATTGTATTTATCCCTTCCATTCGACTTTTACAATAAAGTTGAATCTTTCCTCTATTTACTTGTTTGAATTCAATTTTAGTGACTTAAATTTGTTGCTAGTAGCTCACATCTTTTATTTTCTTTGTTTATTAGCGTCAACACATAAGTACTTTTCATACTAATGTATCATTTGCTATGTTTTCTTGTTTGTAATTACCTACAAGGAAAGAAGAATTTTCTCACCATTGAGTTAATTTCTCCACAATAACATTGGTGAGTCCATTTTGTGTTTTTAATCTTCTCCACATGTTGTGTATTTTCTTGATGCTAACTTGGGGATTGTTGTATTTTAACCTTATAATCCTAAAATTCTATAGTATAAGTATTTTCCTAGATTGAATGCTTTTATAAATTGGATTATTCTAGCTTACTATTATACTCATGTGAATATGTGATTAGTTGTTCTCCTAAAATTTAGTTTAGAGTTGAGTTATATAAACTAACTCTTTTCTCAAAGTGAGGGTAAACAGGATTTGAGTCCCCACTTGTCTTTGTAACTCATTTTTCCTTATTAATAAAATTGTGTGTCCGAGAAAACTTCTTCAAGATGGTATCATAGTCATGGTGAAATGGTGATGTGTTGTGTCATTTGTTTTTGGAAAAGGACCCTAAATGGTGAAAAGAAGCATGGGGTAAAGGAGAGGGTGTTGCATAAGCCCCTAATGGCCACAAAAGTTTTGGAATCACCCCTGAAATTATATAAAGAATTCCGAGGCAAGTGATAAAGAAGAAGAAGAAAAGGAGAGTATCGAAGTAGAAAAAGTTAGCAAAAGAAAGACAAAAGACAAGGAATATGCAAACTGAAGACTGAGCCACAACACAACAACATTAAAGTCTAGTTTGGTATCTAAGAAATTGGGTGATGTAATTGGGTTATTTGTTCTTTGTGTCATATACCACGATGGATAATTCTGTGGTTGATGTAAGACCACAAAGCCATGGATTTGACATGTAAAAAAATATATCAATAATAAAGATGAAAGAATTTTGGACCCCCTTATTTTTCTACGTAATATATTTGTTTTCTAATGGATCGACTATGTATCTATTTCTTGTATGCATATTATGGTTAGTAGAAATATACCGTGCTAGTATGAAGGTAAATACTATTGTGGAATGAATAATAGTAACCATCACAAATGTATCCTTATAGTTAATACTCCTTATCACACACAGGTCTTGGTTGTGCTTTGAGTGAGACCTTCTCCTTTCGAAGATTGAAAATTCCGTCACAGTAGACTACAACAGTGCCCTTTATTGGTTCTTTGCAAGAACCCGGCATCTAATTTTGCACCAACAAACAGTTTTGTTGTCATGACCTAATTTTTAACAATATTCTACTAAATGCATGGATACTTAATTAACGATGGGAAAAATTCAACTATGGTGGGACAAGAAACTTGAATATTTCATGGTACAAGAAGTTGAACAACGAGGGTGGGAAACATTGAGACTCGGACAATATATTCTCTACAGATTTATACTGCTAGATTGGTGTGAAATTTTGTGGATCATAATTAATATAGTACTCATAGAGTGGTTACGAAGACTTGCATAAGCTTCATAATACCGCAACCAATAGAGGAGGATTGTCTAGTCGATGCAAAGCGACCCAATAGAATTAATCCATCTTGATTTCCCCCTAACCAAAACTGTATAATTCTAGGTAGAAATCAGCCTCACTGGTTATGTTCTAGAATTTACAGCTGAAAACAATTGGCATCCAAGGCCAAAGAAGAACTTAGAAGGGGAGCTAGGGGTATATTACTTATTGAATATTTGCCATGGATTAAGACCTGGATGGTTGAACTCAGATTCCTTCCATTGAACTGGACTAGAATGGAGGAGTAAAACCTCACACCCTGGGGGAACGGTTGAGATGATGCTACTATGTTGCGGAAGGTAGAAACTACAATTAATGGAGGGAGAATATAATAATGATGCCAAGGATGAGCGAGTATAAAAAAGAGTGGAAATACATGAACAATGGTAGAAATAATAGACGAGAAAGGAAAGAAGAAAAATTGCACAATTGGAAAAAGAGTTGTGAAACAGAGAAAGAAGTAAAGGAAATGAAAATGAGCTATGCTAGATGAAGTGAAGAGAAGATATGACTAGCTCAAGGATGAGGGAAGCAGGGATAAATGTGTCATACAACCTAGTAAGAGGAACCCAAGAGGAATAGGACTATGAAATTCAGTCTCCATGTAGAATATCATAATCAATCACCCATACCAGACCGAAATGCAGTTGTAGAACAATCATAATTATTAGGACTTGTGGAAAATGACAGTATGCTAGAAAGTGAACCATTCCCATTGTCACAGAAGTCGATACCTAAAGAAATTAAAGTAGCACACCTTTGAACGAATCCCAAGTGCCCTAACATAACTTGGTAACAAACTCTGAAAATTTTGTTTTGTACAAACAATTTCTAAAATAGCTCAATAACAAGAGGAAGTAGTAGTTTTTAGCATAATAGTAGTAATGTTGTAGTTCAACTAGGAATCCAAATATTTGTGTTAGTAGGATCTCCGGTTGTCACAATGGATGGAGTACAAGTGGGACCTCGCCTAAAATGTCTAGAATTTTGGGAAAAAGGAGGAGAGGATGATGCAAGATATCACTATTTCTTTTGCAAAAAAATATGGAATGCTAGAGGGACCATGAAGACATCTAAATTGGTTGAATTCTAGACAACCTTACAATGGTACATGAAATTGATTGAAATACAAGATACAAATGCATCAACTCCTAGTCTGGAAGAGATAAACAAATTATCCCTGGATGAGTATTCACAACCTAAGTTAGAAAAACAAGGTATCACAAAACTAAGACAAATTTGTCAAATGTAGGGAGAAACTATTTGGTACTATGCACAACACTTCATATATGTATTGGCTAAGTTTTCATTTCTGGTGTATGATGCCCACCATAAGGAATGGCTTATTCAAGGATTATTACCTTTAGTAAGAATTCCCTTTCCATAAAAAGTGGTGGAATCACCCAAAAGTGCATTAGAGTAGGCTATGAAGATTGAGGCCATGGACAATTACCCAAATGCTACTGTGGTAGGGACTTACTCATATTTTGGGAAACTAGTTTAGGTTCATAAAAACATGTGAAACTAATTGATAAACTCTAAGAATTGACTATAGAAAATCCAAGTCAAACACAAGTCCAGTGTATTGGATGTATGACAGAGGGCCATCATGTATCAGAATGTCCTAAAATGAGGGGAGGTCGATTCATCCAGGAGGACTGTCTAATAATGGACCAAGTGCAACTATTGCGTAAGTTTCCACAACAAACCCTTTTCAATCAGTAGGTCAACCAATAGATTTAGAACCACTGATTTAATCTCCAAATGATTACTATGAGATATGTAAAGCGTATGGAACCCTCTATGAATCTGCTCAATTTTAAAGAAGTATTTCTCAATTCCAAATAAGGTATACTATGAATATTGTGAATCTACCATGCACAGTACTGAAAAATGAAGAGTGTTGGATGCACTCACAAATAAATTTGAACCCAAAATACCACGACATATTTGTCTGAATTTTGAAAAGACTCTGTCTAACATTTGACAATGTGGTCTATTTTTAAACGTTGGTAGAATTGTGTCGGATATTCAACGATCCTAATAGTACGACGAATCTCCAACACATGTATCGTCGATTAACCAACTTTAATTTCCAGGATTGTCATCGGAAATACGACTGTAAAAGTTTTAGATAATCGACCATTAGTCTACCCAAACTGTTGGTTAAATGACTTCTTAATCCAGCCATAGAGTCTATTAAATGACAACTTAAGTGTCGGTTAACCTATAGTTTGGTAGGATTAAGAATTGGGTTAACCAACACCATAATACACCCAATCTATTGGTTAATCGACACATATGCCATCGAAAATCCGATGTAGTACCGACAAAAAGCTACACAAAAATCCAATGACGTTGCCGTCGGTGGTTTGGAAGCCTCGTCGGATATAGGATTTACGTTGTCGAAAATGTGATGAGTCTAAGTAGTTTTTAAAAAAGCTATAAAGAAAAATGTATCATGAGAACAAGATTTGAAACAAAAGGTAACAAATCCATAAAAAGAAAGAAATGCACTGTACATGAGGAACTAATTCCAACTTCAATAGAAATCATTTTTAAACATGGGTAAATCTACCAGATTGATAGACTAGTCTGCATATATTGCCTTTGGTATCAAGATTGGAACACTTAGGGATGTTGCTGGTGTTAAAAATTCTACTTTTCTATGGTGTTTTTGTAAGAAAATTACTATTCATCATCAAATAGAGACCTTTTTCATGGTTTTAGTTATATGGTGCTTATATAGATCATTTTCCTTGGGGAAAACATATTCTAGAAATTTTGCAGAGATGACCTCGACATAGAAATTTTAGTGGCCCATTATTGCATGGGTCAAAATATATTGATAGATCTTCCAAACCATCTAAATTATTAGGTATATCTATCAATTTATTAATCATAAGTCATTTATGTAAATTGCTAAACAATTCATTTTCAAGTTGTGTTTGAAATTGATTGTGGCTACACTAAAATGCAGTCCAAGTACCTTAATGGAACAGTTTTGTCATTGCAACTTTGGTCCTGAATAAAGGGTATATACGGGTTCTATAGAGTCAAATATATATATCAATAAAGCAAGGTGTATTATTCCTAAAATGCAGGTCAAATTTAATACCGGAAGTCTTAATTTCATTCCAATCAGTTCAGGAGATGAAATTTTATTATTTACGAAAACATTTTAAATATGATTAATTATGTGATCTTCTATTTCTACAAAATGTGTATTTTTGTTCAAGCGTGAAGACCATTTGCATATTTCTAAGCAAAGGCGAATCCTGATTGACGTTTAGATAACCAAATCCAATTTGAATATATAATCTTCTTTCAAGATGAAAGGAGTGTTCATCTTGTGACAAGTTGATTAACAACATCATTTTCAGAAAAAAGAAATGCCCATTGGTTGGATTGTGCACCATACTCCCATGAGATTTCCATATCAAACATTTCTACCCAAACACTTCACCTTTCCAATGTAAGACAAAGAGAACATTGTACTCAATATAAACTTAGGCTCAAAATGTTTTGGAAATTTCACAACTCCACATTACCTACTTCTTTTTTTAAATTTTTTGAGAAACCACATTGTTTGTATTTTGTAATTGACTGTTACTGCTAAGCTATTATGAACTACGAAGAACCAACCACCCAAGTACTTAGTAGTAATATAGGTATGTGACTTCCAAGTTATTGCTAATTTTTTATGAAGAACCAACAACCCAAGTACTAATTAGTAATAGAAGTATGGAACTTATAAATTATTTCTAAACTATTATGAAAAACCAACCACCCAAGTACTTAGTAGAAATAGAATAATGGGACTTCCATATGTCTTAAAACCTCACAAGTCGCCTTATTTTGTGATCTTGAACATTCCACTTCTTATTAAGATGAATTTCCTTTGAATAAGCTGGCCAAATATGATCATAGAACTATTTGATTCAGTCTCCATAAATGGCTTCTGATAAGACTATTTCTAATTATTCCAAATGTGTCCATGGACATACAAGTTTAGCCTCTACCTTCAACAAACAATCACCCAAAATTATCTGACATATTGTTGTAAAAGTGGGCCAATCAACGGTTGAAGCCTACAAGACCAATTAATTTCTTTCCAAGATGGCTATTACTTGTGCTATTATCCCACAATTCATTCCATGGATGAAATAATTTCTTTCCCGTAATTTTCCTATGATGAAAGGAAGAAACACAAGTTTCCCTCTTTCTGTGGGGTTTTATGAAAGATCAAGTCTTTAATCTAGTATTTAAAATTGTATTATTCTTTTCCCAAGTTACAATGCTCGGGAAAACCCTCAGGTACTTACCCTCACTTCAAGGATGGTACTTAGGGTAAACCCTATATTCTTTAGGTCACAAGGCTAGGTAAACAACAAGGATCAATGCATGTGGAAGATATTTTGGTGTAACATACATGGACAATAATCAAATAAGTATATAGGATCAAAGAATTCAAAACGATGTGAGTGAAATTTATGCAACTCTTAAAGATACCGTGTTATGTATTATATTTCTGTTGCATTTCAATAACTTAGAATTGGGAATCTAACATAACCATAAACAATAAAATATTCTCTAACATATTTGAGGTTTTCAAGCAGTAAGAATTGGTACATTTTGGATGACTACCCTTATAGACTGGTTTCAAACAGTCTAAGCCTGCTACATATTTGATTTTGGGGAAAGACATTACTTCTTTCATGGGCGTGGAAATGTACTTTATTTTTGAAATTCAGAGTAACATGAACATAATATGGAATGAAATACATAATATGACATGAAATACATAACATGAACGTAATATGGAATGAAATTGGAAACAACATACCTCCCCTCTTCACAACTCATCCATTGTTAAGTTTGTCTATAAGCCTCCTACAATGATAAATCATTCAACCTCCATAAATATATACAAAATCAATCAAATCCATATTTGCACCATTATTTAATAGTATAATATGCATTTTTATGAGAATGCCAACATACCTTTACAATGCTCCCATCACCTTTTGATCCTTCTTTTTGGACTACCTCCTCATCATCCTGTATTCAAACATGGATTTAAACGATGAGAAAAAACTAAAAACTTGATAATAAAAAAAATAAAACTTATGAATAAGCTCCTCTTGGTTTCGAGAATAATTTATTAGAGCCGTCTAATATTGCAGCAAACCTCCCTCGTTCTGGAGCAACAACAAAGTCAACATTGACTTTGATGTTCATCCGTTTGATTGAGGGAGGTTTGCTCCAAGATTAAACAACTGCAATAAATTATTCCGTATTGAACATGGACAACCACATGAAGGAAAAATCTCTTATGGCCCCTCCCCCCCCCCAACATCACTCTCAATTCCCCATACCCAATGCATGTACTAAACACAAATATTAAATTTATATCCAAAAATGTGGATTTAATTTATTATAAAAAATAACTATAGATAACGTTTATTAAGTCACTTATTTCTAGGTTTTTTTCTTTTTACATAATCATCAAGCAACTCATCTTTTACGACTTGTCGTTTAGTTCTCGTCACATCCATAACTTGTCGTATTGTCTTCCTAGTAGAGTACTCGCAACATAGTTGCTGGTGCAAGGGGTTGGGATTTGCAACAATAATGTAAAAATCTTAAATTGATATATTATGGAATTATAATGACGGAATTTTCATTAAAAAATATTACATAGGTGATTTTTAGCTAATGTAGTCACATCATGTACTTCGTGTCCCTGTATAGGCTCATCTTGTACAGCATGAGCCTCTACATTCTCTGTAGTTGAAAAATGAAAAAGTAAAATTAATATTCACCAGTTGTAATGCAAAATTTTGAATTATAACATATGAATTCATTCACTACCTGGATTCATACCATGACCTTCGAAAGGTTGTTCTCCATCCTTGGATTAGGTGGATCTTCATCAAAACATCAACCTTTACTTTAATCTCATTTTTCCTCACTGTAATTTTTTTTAAATGTCTTACCTATCATTTTAATCAGGTCTAGAGAAGATCCAATGTCAACATCATGCACGATATCATCTACATCAATATCAATTGATTTATCTGATGCTAGATCAAATGTTAAATCAGTAGCCTGCAACAAAAATATATAAAACATTACTAAAATGAAAGCAATATACTAAGGAAAACAAAACAATAAATAACATATTTCTCATGTTCAATTTCAAAAATTACAAATATGTATACCTGCTGCCTCAAGGATGGCGTCGTGTGCTCTACCGCTAGGGCCTTTCCCCAATCATCACCCTGCAACAAAATTGTAGAAAACATTATCATAATGAAATAAATATACACAAGAAAATTACCTAACATAAAAACATATTGGTCATATTAAATTTGTGCAATTAGAAATAGGTATACCTGTTGACTCAAGGAGCATGTATTGATGTGATCAACAGTTGGGGACTTTCCCTGATCACTTATGTTATACCAAAATCCTGTCACCATCATGTGATAAGACATTTGACATACCTACTTGCCCTGAACCCCAGCTTCTAGAGTGGAAACTAAATGGTTTTCTATCAATCTATCATACAAATTTCCAGCACCGCGCATGCCCCTTTATCCAGGAGCGGTACCCCTACTCGCACCGCCTTTCATCGGTTTTCCACAAGTGGTTCCACCGCCCATTGCCCTTGGTCCATAGGTGGTTATTACTAGAACTGCTCTGTCATAGAAGGAGAAGTGCGGTACCCTGGGTAAAAGGGGAAAAAGAGAAGATTCTCGAGGATTCTAGATGATAAGCCTCGAGATATCACTTATCCCCACTGTTGTGGGTTGGTTGAGCTCAAGATCCCTCATCCTAGGATCTTAGAGGCCACCTCACCCACTAATTTTTCAACCATCTCTATCCATTAAAGCCCTATAAATATGAGCTCATAGCCATGGTTGAGAAGAGAACATTGAAGGTATTGTTATGCTGTTGGATTGATTCTTGGCCCAAGATCATTTCGAGAGCGCATAGAGAGATAGAGTCAAATCTTTTGGGGATGAAGAGCTGGTTTCATGGAGGTGCATGTAAACAATAAGGCTTGGTTGTAAACTTCTTCATATTTCTAATGCAAGTTGATTTCTGTCCCACATATGATGTTGTTGTTGTGATTTCGCATATATATGTTGCTAGATTCCTTAGTCACTAACATAGATTAGTAGATCATATTCTGGTTGCTTTGATTTGTTTCCTGTTGAGCTTGATTGCAGGTATGTAGGTGAACTTTCAAAGCCTTGTATTCCAGATATATACAGCGTCTAGGGAGAGTCTTCAACCTCTATCCTCTATTTGTTTTGGATCTAAACCATTTAGACCAGTGGAACACCTTGCTGTCCGCAGGAGGTGAAATATTCCAGCTAACGAATTTGGCGACTCCACTGGGGAATAGAGTATTCAATTGTTTTGATCTTCCTCAGTCTGCAACTCTTGTTTGAATCCAGCCTCCATTTTCTTCAACTCTTTTCAGTCAGATCTACTTTCTGATTTGTATTATTTGAGTTTGAAATTTCCATATCTGTTCATATCTGAGTCATTTCGATCTTTTATGCTCTGTTTCCATACTCAATTCAACAGTATTTGCCTTGATCTAGCCTTTTTATAACTGGATCCTTCGTTCTTCTTGTGTTTTGGCCATTTACAGGGAATCACACATGTTCTGTTGGCAAGGAGCGATGCCACCGCCTGAGTCCAGTTAGCCAGACGCGGTGCCACCGCATGAATCCAGTGAGCAAGAAGCTATTCTGCCTCAAAATCTCCTATCAGCAGCTTCATCTGCGCGGTGCCAGGTAGGCCCTTTTCCAGACTCTGTATTTTGATTCTTGGTGTGTTTTTGGCTTAATTTTTGATGAAAATGAAGTGTACTTTTGAAAAAAAATTCTCCCTCATGGCCAGGAGGGTCCATGAATTATATATTCTGTAGTCGCTTTGAGTGTTATATTCCCTTTGCATTCAAAAAGAGTTTGTGTTTCTTGCATTAGATTTTATATTATTCTCTTTGCTTGAAACCTCTTGCTCTTTTCTGTAGATATTATTCATTGGAATTAGAAAATATATATTTCATTTTAATGGATCACTCATGGATATCCCTTATCCCTACTATTTTTTTTGGACTTGGAATGCATGAGTGATCCATGTTGTTTTGAGTCTTTCTTTGCTTGGGGTGATCCTTGTTTCCTTTTGCATGCTGATTTTTTCAATGCTTGGTAGGAAAGATTGGTTCCTCGTTTCCTTGTTTGTTTCAAAGAGAGGTTTTAGTTTTCTCTCTCTTTTGCTTTATTCGCAAGTTTGTTGAATGATTTTCTTCTTGTTTTGTGCATGATTGTTTGAAGTTCTAGATCTTACTTTCATTGAGAAGAAATATATGTTTTCAACTTTGCGTGCATTAGAGTTAGATTTGTTTGGAAACATTAGTGAAATCATCTTTCCATTAAGTTTTTATGTGTCTTTTTCAAGCATGAAAAGATAGGAAACATTTTTTATTTATGTTAGATGTTCTCTAGATCTCTTTTTTATTTTCTTTGAAGATTGTTTGGGGTAAATTGATATTTCACTTTTTGTTTGAAAATATAGAATTGCATTTGCATTTGGGTGTGCATTTTTTGGGAAGAAAAGTAAATCTCTCTCCCTCTCTTAGGTATAATTTCATTGAAGAGGAAAACTTGCATCATCATATAGATCAATGTGCATCTTATTTAATTCAAGTTTTCACTCCATGGTTCCACCTAAACGCACAAGATAAAATTAATGGTAGTACTAGGTTAAAACTTTTAGCAATTTGAGTGATAAGTTAGAGACGTGTTCGGGTGTCGTTAAATGTAGGAGTTGTCGTTATTTGTCAGCATTACATCCCGAGACTCGCGCGGTTCTTCCACATACCGTCGGTATATCGAACGGCCTTTCATGTACCCTTGAGGTATATAGAAAGGTACTTCACGTACTCGATTGTATATAGGAAGGCCCCTTGTGAACGGTTATGCATTAGACAACACTAATACCGATTTTAGCTCCCTTGTACCTTGTGTATATCGGGAGACCCTTTTAGGAATCCTCAAACCATCTGAGTTATCCTTTTTGGCTTGTCCTGTGAGGTTCCTAACTCTTATCCACTCCTTTCACATGTTTTCTTGTTTCTTCTAGTTTGAGTAGTACTTGCTTGTGCATGGTAGTTAGGGGGTTATTAGAGAGTTTAGAGATGGCATCCTCATCTGGGACTACCACTCAAGAGGTCCCTTTCCAAGGTGTACCTTTTGTATTCCCTCCAAGTGAAGGTATTGGTCCTCCCTTTATTGCCACTCTAAATATTCTTGGATTAACTATAGGATTACCGGTCTGGCTTTTTAATCCAGCAATTTTTGTTACACCTAATGTCTCAAATGTCACCTCTCCTCCAGGAGAGGATTGACCTCAACCTAATCCCTCTCCGTATTCGTCGGTTGTTGTTCCACCCATTTCTTCTTCTTCCCTTGACCAAAGCTCTATGGTTAGTAGTCATGTGGATAAGAAAAAGAATAAAGGGAAGGGTAAAAAGAAGAAGGGTAAGAAAGAGAAAAAACAGCAACCATTTGCTCTTGATGGTGCTCATTCTAAGAGAACACTCGAAAAACCCAAGTTCCCTTGTAAGCTTTGCAAGGGGGGCCACCTTCTTAAGGAGTGTCCCAGTCTCTCCCGTGTAAAAGAAGAGTGGTATAAAATATTCAAACCATCTGTGTCATCAACCTATGGCCATCATGTTGACGATACTCCCTCAACCAGTGACCCACTCGTAAAAGGTCGTAAGGGTAAAGTCTTGTATCCTTGTTTGATTTGCAAGGCTATGCATTGCACTTTTATTTGTCTAAGCATGGATGAAGCTTCACGTTGGTTGGAAAATATTACTGATCTTCAATAAGTGATTCAAACAAGTGATAGTAATTTATCCCTCGATCGCCCACTGGTTGACCAAGTGGTCGATTTGGATTTATCTGTGGTTGATCCCACTCTTCCTTTAGAGAGTGAAGTTAAAGTGGTCGAGTCGGTGTCATTTCCACCCGATCCCACTCTTTCATCAGAGAGTGTTAAGACTGAAGTAGTCTCTTCGACCAAATCTTCATCTTGTTCTTCTCTTCCAGTAGAGAATGAACCAAAAATTGCTAAAGTTTTTATGCTTCATTCTGATTGTTCTCGACAAGAGGAAATTTTGTCTGTTTTGTCAGAACCCTCTCCAAGTAGTGAGGTTATTTCCTTTGACTGGAGTAACCTAACAGAGTCTCGTCTTCATTCGAGTGTTCCTTTCCAGATAGTTGTGAATGTTACTGCTAGACGGATACTTCGCACTATTGTTAATGAAGGGGCTTCTGTTAGTATTCTATCCTCAATTGCTTGGAAAGATTTAGGTTCTCCTCAGCTTGTGCCAGCCACCGATCAGATATTGGCTTTTAATCGCAGAACTACTACACCTTTAGGGACCCTTCCTTATTTTCCTATTACATTAGGAGGGAAAACTGTCTGCATTGATGTTATGGTGGTCCAAGGTCCTTTAGATTTCAATCTGATCCTTGGACATGATTATGTTTATGCCATGAAGGATGTTGTGTCCACACTCTTTAGAGTTATGCATTTTCCCCATGATGGGAATATTGTGACCATTGATCAGCTTTCTTTTGTTACACCTGACCATTGCGTTACTCCTAGTAATCAGACTGCCCTGAAAGTGCCGCATGTTCTTGTGGTTCCTTTCCCTTCTTCTAGTTAAGTTATTCCAATCATAGGTAAAATCAGGGGCATGGCTCTAGTCTCTGGACTTCATACTAGAGTTAAGCAATTAGCTTTTTATGAAATGGGGGCAACCTACCAACCTCTGGATATCATGTTCGATAGGAGCAGGTTTGAGAGAATAGTTTACTTTTGGTTTCAAGCTCATTAAAAAATAAAACCACCTCCTTAAGCATAGTTTACGCTTTTGGTTTCAAGCTTGCATAAAAATGAAACCATGTTTTGAGCAAAGTTCCCATTCTATGTCAAGCTCGTTAAAAAATGAAATAGCACCTGACCGTCATGTTAGGTTCTAACCATCATGTCAGTTTTTCCTGAGAAAAGTTCCCATTCTATGTCAAGCTCATTAAAAAATGAAATAGCACCTGACCATCATGTCAGTTTTCCCTGAGCAAAGTTCCCATTCCGTGTCAAGATCGTTAAAAAATGAAATGGATCTCCTCAAGCATAGTTTACCTTTTGGTTTCAAGCTTGCATAAAAATGAAATCACTTTTTCAAGCATAGTTACCTTCTGTTTCAAGCTTGTGTAAAAATGAAACAGATCCCCTTCCCTTGATTCGAGTCTTCACTTTAGTGTTAGAACTTGAACCTTCGCCTACCTAATTCTCGTTCTTCCTACCCCCCTGGTGAACATTTTGACATTAGTAACCGGGTTTTTAGGTTGGGTATGGAAGAAGAATCATCGGATGAAATGAAGCTTGGGGGCATGTCGAGCTGCTGGAAACCATGCTAGGGGTAAGCTTCACTAGCAATCATGCTGGGGGAAATATTCCAACCTCTATATATCATGTTAATGGGATTTTTCAAGCATAGTTTACCCATTGGTTTCAAGCTTGTGTAAAAATGAAACCAATGCTCGAGCCTTCTTTCAACTAATCTTCAAGCTCGTTAAAAATAGTAAGATGGTGTTGAGCTTACTTTTCATTTTTCGTGCTCTAGTTAAAACATGAAAAGTGGTTTGAGCTTAGTTTATTAATTTTTCGTGCTCTAGATTCAAACATGAAAAAGGTTAATGGAGTTCTCTTTAAACTCTTTTCAGGATCCCTAAATACGAAAAGATCATCGAGCGATCTTGTCTTCTTCATGCTCATTAAAGTATTTGAAGAGTCGTCCGTCCGACGGTAGGTTATCTCTTTTTCGGTTCGGATAGGACTATTTATGAAAAAGGATCACTCCAGCCAATCATGACTGGAAGAGTTCTCTAAGGTATCATTTTACAATTTTTTGGGCCTTAGAGACTAAATCATATGAAAAAGGACCCCCATGGAGTTTTCTTCCATATTCGTTTAGACTCTCTAAACATGAACGATACCGAGTTTTCTTTCAATGGACTCGTTAAATTAAACATTGAAAGACCTGTTTTGGGAATGAACCCCTCCTCTCTCAGGTTCGTAAGACATATGAGACTGGACTTGTCTTTTGAAAATCTATATCAAGTGTTTGTTACCCTCTTTGAACTCCTAAAACCGAAAAGAGGCACTAATCGATCATGATGGGGAAAATGGGAAGGGAATCATTTTGTAAATAATGGCAGTTGTTTGTCGTTACCTTTGAACATGGCACTTGTCTACATAATCATGTCAATCAATTGGGTATTCAATTGATTTCCGTGACGATCCACTTTCATGAGTCATGTCAATCCTTTGAGTCTTTCAAAAGAATGCATTGTCCACTGTCGCATTGTGTATCTGTCCTATCTAGTCATGCTGCCAAGTCATTTTGTCGTGCTGCCTGATGTTCAAAGGAGATCTGAAGAAGTTTTACCTCTGCAGTCTACACAGTCTTTGTGTCAGTATCTTTGAGTTAGTCATATGGTTACTACATTCACATCATTTTAGAACTATGTTCCGAGTTTCGTGTCGTCGATGTGGGACTCATCATGGCCCTCCTTTGACGAGACTATTCCCATTGACATCAGCTCATCATTTGGGAAATAGTCTTAGAAACAATATTTAGTACCTTGAGATCTATATGCCTTAATGCAGATTCTCTCACTCTCAACATAGGTTAACATCATTGACCTTTGATTGATAGAATCGACTGGGTGTTCAATGTCAGGACATCTATTCACACACTCAGTATATTGTACTAGAGTACCTTGGGAATCATTGACATTAATGATGATCTCCCTCACACTTGTTAACGGTTCACATCATTGGCCGGTAATCAAGTGGTTTCTACCATGTTTGACTTCAGATCATTGTAATCACATGGATAGAATCGTACTTTGTGGAAGATGAGACGAATACCCTAGGAATTTGTTTAAAAGAACTCATTGCTTTCTTTTCCAGGTTGCGATGGAGTTTTGTATATCTAGCATGGATCCACATTTGTATGGTCATGGCTATGCTCAAATTTGCGTCTGTATGACATAGATATACGTTGTATTTTTGGTAGCTATGTCCAAGTTTGAGCCCTCTATCACATGGATCTACGCTATATTCTAGTAGCCATGCTTGTTTATTCCACTCATGGATTTTCCTTGTATTGGTTTGCAGCTATGAGTTTGGTTACTTGTGTCTATGAGTCAACATACTGATGTACTATAGATTCCTACTTGTCTGCATACTTCGATCGAGCCGACATTTTCATCTCTTGGCGATGACTTGTTCTCAAAGCTCTTGTTTATCGTATCAGTCTAAGATTCATGCTTTGGGGGGCATCCTGTTATACCAAAATCCCGTCACCATCATGTGATAAGACATTTGACATACCTACTTGCCCTAAATCCCAGCTTCTGGAGTGGAAACTAAATGGTTTTCTATCAATCTTTCATTCAAATTCCCAGCACCATGCATGCCCCTTTATCCAGGAGTGGTACCCCTGCTCGCACCGCCTTTCATCGGTTTTACACAAGCGGTGCCACCAGCCATTTCCCTTGGTCTATAGGCGGTTATTACCAGAACCGCTCTGTCATAGAAGGAGAAGCATGGTACCCTGGGTAAAAAGGGAAAAAGAGAAGCTTCTTGAGGCTTCTAGATGATAAGCCTCGAGATACCCCGTATCCCTATTGTTTTGGGTTGGTTGAGCTCGAGATCCCTCATCCTAGGATCTTAAGGCCACCTCACCCACTAATTTCTCAACCATCTCTATCCATTAAAGCCATATAAATATGAGCTCATATCCATGGTTGAGAAGAGAAAATTGAACGTATTGTTATGCTGTTGGATTGATTCTTGGCCCAAGATCATTTGGAGAGAGCATATAGAGCTAGAGTCGGAGCTTTTGGGGATGAAGAGCTGGTTTCATGGAGATTCATGTCAACACTAAGGCTTGGTTGTAAACTTCTTCATATTTCTAATGCAAGTTGATTTTTGTCCCACATATGATGTTGTTGTTGTGATTTCACATATATATGTTGCTAGATTCCTTAGTCACTAGCATAGATTAGTAGATCATATTCTGGTTGCTTTGATTCGTTTCGTGTTGAGCTTGATTGCAGGTACACAGGTGAACTATCAAAGCCTTGTATTCCATATATCTACAGCGTCTAGGGAGAGTCTTCAACCTCTGTCCTCTATTTGTTCTGGATCTAAACCATTCAGACTAGTGGAACACCTTGCTGTCTGCAGGAGATGAAATATTCCAACTAACAACTTACTTGCAACAATTAGTTGTATATAGCATTATCTAAAATAAAGTAGTGTACTCATGAAAAAAACCTTATCACTTGCTTGTGATATGAAAACTACATAATTCAATATCAAAATGAGCCCAATATACTCATGAACAGTAAATAATAATTTTTCATATTTTTCATATTATAGTATTAAAATTATAATGAGGATTACCTACTACATCGAGGATGTTCTAATACTCTGATGAACTACCGGGGAGATGCCCCGATCACTTGTTTGTGATGAAAAATACATAATTCATTCTATAAATGAAACCAATATACTGATGAAAATAAATAATAAAAAACATATTGTGCATATTATAGTAGTAAAATAGCAATGAGGTATACCTTCTACCTCGAGGGAGGTAATGTCTGATCTTATACCAGTGGTAGGGAGATACCTCGATCAACACCCCGCAACAAAAAAATAGATACCATTATCTAAACGGAACGATTATACTCGTGAAAGCACATAAAAATAAACATTTTGTTCGTATTATATTTGTACAATTACAATGATGTATACATGCTTCCTCAAGGATGGTGTACTCCTTTGATCAATTGCTGGGGAGATGCATTGATATCTACTCTGTGTATTAAATATAGAAAATTTTAACGAAATTAGAACAATAGACTACCAAAAATACATAAGATATTAGACTCAATAATTAAAGGTTGGCTAAATTATTAGATGTACTACTCCCA
The DNA here is from genome assembly GCA_001517045.1 of Pseudotsuga menziesii. Taxonomy (NCBI): domain Eukaryota; kingdom Viridiplantae; phylum Streptophyta; class Pinopsida; order Pinales; family Pinaceae; genus Pseudotsuga; species Pseudotsuga menziesii. The sequence goes on from LPNX010342378.1 coordinate 225,443, forward strand.
TAGTGACCACGTTTGTATCTATTTGATTCAAATTGTAATTAAGAAGCAACTCTTCCCCTACATCTATTGATTTAATGGCACCCACAAAAACATTTTTTCCTTCGCCCCCTCAAATATGCAATTGGGTTGTTTAAGTGTAGACCCTGGTTGTGTAATATTTATAAACCCCACAATATTCCCTATAGCTTTTGGCCTTTCGTCAATGTACAATGTCGCTCCTTTATTTTGATCCATGTCTTTCAACTGTAAATAATTTGCAGACAATCCATATCTGTGCATACTTCTTGTATATTAGACCAGTCACATACAATCTCTATAGTTGTAACAGGGTCCAACATACTCCATCAATTCAATACATCTATTGTAACCGGCCATTATGCCATCCATACAAAACAACCCCAAACCATGTAATGATGATGATGCAATTTGATATATCCTCTCATTCACAAACAAATATGTGTTTATTTGAGGAATATTCTTGGGTACCCATTGTTTCACTAAATTTTTGTACCTATAAGGGCACCTCGATGTCACCTATGGTCTCATCATCATAAGAACATGACCCCCCTTCAACGAGAAAACCATTGCATACGTTTTTGGAATTTTATTTTGATCTTTTGACATCTAGTTGATATACCTGTTGTAGACCTTCTGGATGTCTCACTTCCCTCTTGTATTCCTAAACTCCCTTGCCTGAGGAATCCATATATGACAAATACTTGTTTGGTTCTGCCTGCACCATGGGAAACATCATTCAATATTACATATCACCCATGTATTTCTCATGAAGTGTGTCGTGATTCAATAGTGAGGTTTATGGTTATTGTTTTCCATGAATGGTTAGGTGACAAATGTGGAACCTAGTACCTAAAGAATAATTTATGACTCTAATACAAAGCTAGATCCAAAAAAGTATTGCTTTAATAAATTCAAAAATAATTTTCATATCTTTCGACTTTAACACTCCATTGGTCAATGCGTTAAAGTTGGTCCTTGATATGAGTTATCAATTCCAATTCACTCAAATTTACAACATCAATAACCCTATGTGTCCAAAAAATATCTGATCTATATTCCTTTCATGCCAAGATACTCCAAGAGTGAAGTTATGAACATAATATATAAACTTGGCAAGTCTTCTAGAATGGTCACTTAGGTATCCTTAGGTTTTAGGGTGGTTACCATAATAAAACACAAAATAAAGTTGAGTACACTTAGAGTATGGTACCAAATTAGGTCATGTGGTCGCATAACAATAAAACAATAAAAGTAATAAGGTTAAGTCATCATACCAAAGGTGCTCAAGGTACCACATACAATAAGGGCGATGTTATAAATTCAAACATAATTTTCATCTCTTTCAACTTTAACACTCCACTGGTAATTGCGTTAAAGTTGGTCCTTGAGATGGCTTATCAATTCCAATGTACAGAACATGAATAGTGACACAATTACAATGAAGTTTAACTACTAAGCAATAGTTAAAGAACAATAGTAATGCTAGATAGATCTGGTTTGGATCTGCCTTATAATTAGACATTTTGAGTCATCTCTTGTCACTATAAGGACAAGCTGTCAAAAGACATACCTTGAGAGAGAGAGATAGAGAGAGAGAGAGGGTTGATGGCTTATGTTCACATTTCACAGTTGGAGCTCATGGGTTGGAGATCACGGTTCACATTTCAAAACACAAGTCTAGCAGCCCTAGAAGAGGTACCATAATAAAACATAAAATAAAGTTGAGTACACTTAGAGTAGGGTACCCCTTTTACCCATATGACCAACAAGACTAATGATTTTAATATTTTCTCTCTCTCAAGGTATATTGTCACATATATTTTTATAATCACTGTATAAGAATAAGAAAATAACAAAACTAGATCCAAAAAAGTACTGCCATAATAAATTCAATTATAATTTTCATCTCTTTCAAATTTAATACAAAGCATAATCTGTAACAAAATTCCATCAATTTTAACTAATGAACAATAATTAAAGAACAATAGTAATGATATATATATATATATATATATATGGTTTGGATCTGCCTTATACTAAGACAATTTTGAGTAATCTCTTGTCACTGTAAGGACAAGTTTTCAGAATACATACCTTGAGAGAGAGAGAGAGAGAGAGAGAGAGAGAGAGAGAGAGAGAGTTAGAGTGTTGATGGTTTAGCTTCACATTTCACGGTTGCAACTAACTGGTTGGAGATCAGAGTTCACATTTCACAACACAGGTCTAACAACCCTAGAAGAGGTACCATATGACCTTTGGTACCCTACTTTAAGTGTACTAAACTTTATAGCAGCAATAACCCTGTGTTGCATCCAACAAATATCATATCTATACTTCTTTCATGCCATGATACTTCAAGAGTGAATTTATGAATATAATGTATAAACTTGGAAAGTCTTCTAGAATGCTCACTTAGTAAACCTTAGGTTTTAGGGTGGTTACCATAATAAAAAATAAAATAAAGTTGAGTACATTTAGAGTAGGGTACCAAAGGTAATGTGGTCACATAAAAATAAAACAATAAAAGTAATAAGGTTAAGTCATCATACCGAAGGTGGTCAAGGTACCACACATAATAAGGGCGCTAGGACCAAGTAGAAGATGAAGGACCATATGCAACCAAAGGGGTGACAACAAGATGGTAAGGCAAGCCCCATACCCACATGACCAAGGTGTACCATAAAGGTGGAGAAACAACCCTTTTTACCCGTAGGACCAATAAGACCTATGTCTGTAATCGTTTCTCTATATCAAGGTATATTGTCACATTTTTTTATCATCACTGTATAAATAGAAGTAAATAACAAAGCTAGATCCATAAAAGTATTGTTGTAATAAATTCAAACATAATTTTCATTTCATTCAACTTGAACACTCCACTGGTCACTACGTTAAAGTTGGTCCTTGAGATGAGTTATCAATTCCAATGTACAGAACATAAATTGTAACAAAATTCCATCAAGTTTAACTAATGAACAATAATTAAAGAACGATATTAATGCTAGATATATCTGGTTTGGATCTACCTTATACTCAGACATATTGTGCCATCTCTTGTCACTCTAAGGACAAGCTGTAACAAGTCATACTTTGAGAGATATTAGGTTAAAGTGATATGTGATTAGGTTAGATGCATACAATAACAAATTTGAGTCACCAAGTGATAATACCTCATTAGGATATCAACAATTATACTCATCCAAAACCATAAATGGGCACCCTAAAAGTCACAACTCCCTCTAGCAAACTTAAAACCACTACTGACCTATCATCTAGGGTTTGACATAGTCATAGCTCAGCAAGGATAGGGTACCACAATCCCAATACATCAATCACAGTTCAGCAAAGAAAGGGAGATTACAATCAAAGTCGCATAGTCATGGTATAACAAAGAAGTGACACCGATTCACGATGCTATTCATAGTTCAGGACCCCAACTTTTAGGAGTTTTACCAATATAAAACATAAAATAAAGTCAAGTGAACTTAAGATATGGTACAAAATAAAAAATAGTAATTACATTGAAACTAATTCACAGTATTTAAAGAACAATTTCTAAATAGGTCTAGGGTTTGACATAGTCATAGCTCATCTAGGATAGGGAACCACCATCCTAGTACATCAGCCACATTTTAGCAGAGAAAGGGACCCGACCAGCACATTCACACATTCATGGTCTAGCAGGGAAGTGACGCATAGTCACGGTCCATCAGAGAAGTGAAAAACTGTCACGGTCCTCTTGATAAGGTCAGGACCCCAACTTTTTGGAGTTTTACCAATAAAAAAAAAAATAAAGCTAAGTGAACTTAAGATAGGGTACAACATAAATAGTAGTAAAAATATAATCAAACTAATTCACAATAATTAAATAACAATTTCTAAATAGGCCTGGTTTGAATCTGCCTTATACTCAGATGTGTTAATTGTTTAAAAAATATTATAAAAAATTATTCAATATATAAAGTTTTGTATCATATTGTGTTAGTATACTATTGCCATTGGCATTATATATTAGTATATATATATATATATATATATATATAT